>QOCX01000755.1:787-33676 GCA_005959815.1 Sarcophaga bullata
AAAAAATTTTCAATGATTCTTATTGAAACTGATTCTTATTGAAATTAATTAAAAACTGTATGTGCCGTTACCATTTTTTATTTTAATTATTCAATATAAGAAATTACACACGCTTATGTTGTTGTATTGACACAAGAAATATTATTTTATTCACACAACTTTTATAATATTTTTGCTTATTAACAAACTTAAATTTATTTTCAATTTTATTTCCAATTTTAAACAGCAAGCACTTTCACTTAAACGTTCTTAAATTCCACGAAAATTACTACTGACCGGCTGAATCAAAGAACATCAACCAATAACATAAAGACATAACAAGACAAAAGCAACAACAATTATGGACATCTTAAAATAAAATTGAGTGCATATGCTCTGCTTTACCATTAATATGTACAAACAATGTGAGAGAAAAGTATTTGTTTTTGCTTACGGTGAATAAAATCGAAAAAATGTTCTCAAATTTCGACAAAAACCCCGTAACGTTAATAAGAACAAGCACAACGAGCATTTCATAAAAAACTTAACGAAATGTCAACCAAATTACAACAAAGTCTAACATAAAATATAAAGAAAATGTAAATGAAAGGAATAAACAAATCAATGTTAGTTGTTTTTGTTTTGTCTTTTTGTTTTTTTTGTTTTTGTTTTTAGTGGTCAAGCAGTGTTAAGTGGATTTCTGGCATTCTTCATTCTACACATTCAAAAACAAAGGGTGTGTGTGGTTAGTCAAAAGAGTTGTTGTTTTTAAATCTCTTTCGTCACACAATAATCGAAGAAGAATTTTTGCATGAAGCCGAATGCATGAAGGTTTTTTTACGCGTTATATCTACATGGTTAGTGTGCTAGAAGATCATTTCGTATGGTGAACGAATGCATGAAGAAAAAAGCGAAGGAATTCGTGTGTGCATGAAGTCGAAATTATGTTGCCTTCTGTTTTGTACATGCATTGATTGTATTAAACTTGAATACTGTGGGTGAAGAACATTAGGACTATGAATGAATGACAATGGAAGACGCATGAAAGCGAATTTATGATAGTTTTTCAACTCATATTAAATTAAATTAAATTATTAATTCTTAATAAATGAATAAATAAATGAATAAATAATAATCGTATGCTTAAAGAACAGAGGAAAAAATGTTGTTTGCTCTATGCAATGTGGAATGAGAGAAGTCTACTTAACATTGTTTGACCACAAAAACAAAACAAAAAGACAAAAACAAATAACATTGATTTGTTTATTCCTTTCATTTCCATTTTCTTTATATTTTATGCTAAACTTCGTTGTAATTTGGTTTACATTTCGTTAAGTTTTTTTTTTTTTTGAAAAGATCTGCTCTCTTATATTCTTTTTTAAAATAAGCTAAGTAATGGTAACAGGCCAGTTGTGCTTGTTCTTGTTCTTGTTATTTTTTAATTATCATAGTGTTTATTCGAGAACATTTTTTCGTTTTTATTCACCGTAAGCAAAAACAACTGCTTTTCTCTCACATTTTTTGTACATATTAATGGTAAAGGAGAGAGCATATGCACTCAATTTCATTTTAAGATGCCCGTAATTGTTGTTGCTATTGTCTTGTTATGTCGCTATGTTATTGATTAATGTCATTTGATTCAATCGCTTTAAAAAGAACTACAAAGCCGGCAGCCGGTCAGTAGTAATTTTCGTGGAATTTAAGAACGTTTAAGTGAAAGTGTTTGCTGTTAAAAATTGAAAATAAATTGAAGTTTGTTAATAAGCAAAAATATTATAAAAGCTGTGTGAATAAAATAATATTTATTGCGTCAACAAAAGCGTGTGCAATTCCTTATTATGAATAATTAAAATAAAAAATGATAACGGAATATAAAGCTTTTTAAATTAATTTCAATAAGAATCAGTTTCAATAGGAATCATTGAAAATTTTTTTGTAAAATGGAGTACATCGGTAAGGGTGTACATTAGAAAAAAATAAAAAATAACAAAATTCATAAGTGAAGTGTGGTTTTTAGTGTAAGGCCTAGAATATNNNAAGCAACAACAACAAAAAGTGTTTAGAGGAGAGTAAACGGTTTATATATAAAAAAAGAAATAAAATGTATGTGCATGGCTTTAAATGTGGATTTTTTTTTGCGTGGTGTATAGGCATATAGAAGAAGCAAATTGCAGTTGACAACAAAGAAAAAGAGACGGTGTAAGTGGATGTGCAGTTCTTAAATGGTGAGTTTGAAAATTATTTGTAAACCAACACAATAAATTTAATTTGTTACGATGCTTGCAAAACAAATGCTGTAGCAGCATTGGTGTTTACAAGAAAGAGAGAAAGAGATAGAGAGTGTTGTGTTTTGTGGTAGAAAAAACCAACCTGCTATTTGATAAGAAAAAAAACTAACGCTACTCTTTAAAGAGTAATACGGCAGTAATGTTATGATGATTTTAAGGTTATTTGCATGGAAACAAGCCAGTTAAAGATTGTAAGAAGAAAATTTTGAATGAGTTTAATTGAAAGGTTTGATTAGAATTAGATTAACTAGTTTTTCTTATATTTGAAATATTTTTTTTGTGTTTTTCTAATTGTTTCTTTAATTGAATTAATTTTTTTATTTTATTTTTTTTTTATGCCTACGCAATTTTAATATTTTTTGATCAGCAATAAAAATAGAATAGATTTACATTTATCAGTCCTTCTGTACGTCTGTCTGAGAAGAAATATAATACTTTTACTCTTCCTTCTTAATTCTCCTAAAAACAGTACTCTGTTACAATGCAGCGCAACACAAATGAATCGATGAAGTTAAATTGAAGTATGAGGGGAGGTATGGTAGCAGTGTTTAAAAATTCAGTACTTTTCCATTTCAAAAATACTAAAGTACTTTCGCGACTCTTTCAGTACTCTTTTCACATTTAAATTATTGATGAAGATGGAATTAGCCTTTAGCCCCATTTAGCCAAATGTCCTCGAAACGTACGTTCGTATTTATAAGATGAATACCGATGAGAACGCTTTTCATATGCTAAAAACGGACGTACGTTCCATCGACATTTGACTAAACTAGGCTTTTACGTTCTGTTACTTTCCGAATCAGCTGTCTTTGTTTTGTATATGCCGTTAGTTTCTGTGTTCCGTTTCGTGCGTGTATTAAATATAAACAAATGTCTTCTTACAAAAGTACGTTTCAAAATTTAAATTTTTCAACACTGGCTACAATCGTCTTTGTACTTAATTATACAGTCCTTCGTACTAATTGAAAAGCATTCAAATGAAATTCAAAAGTAATTCTCATTTAGTTCATTAATATGAACTAGAATTGTAATTATTCACTAATTCTGTTCTATTACGCATACTATAGGACTACCATTCCAATAGTTATCCAAAAATGTCTACTTCCATTATTCCATTATCATCCTCTGTTGATCCATCTGTATTTTACAAAATAGTCTGCCTTTTTAAACAATATGCAGATTACTCTACTTTAGAGTATATTTTTGTTACAAAGTCTGGTTGCAGTGCACCCAGACTCAAACGCTAAAATCTACTGAAACTATCAGTTAATTGATTCCTTAGATCTCGAAATTCCTTAATGAATTTCATGGTAGACTTGTATCTCAACCATAGGCTTCAAAGCAGCAGTCTTAAATCCAACGCCGATGCAGGACATGTTTTCATTGCATCCATTGTGCCAACACGCGCTATTTTCTGTATCTTGCTGTGTGTCTCTTCTAGTTACGTCAAGGGGAAATATTGTCCCATATAGGCCTTAAAGAATTCTGAAGTGGAAAAGGCGAAGTATCCGCAAAAACTAACTGTTTATTGCGTATTAATGTCTGTAGGTCTCATCGGTCGTAACAGTTAAAAGCAATGCAGTTCGTTATGGGCGAATTGTATTCAGATTAAGAACTGAACGTTCAATGAAAACTACCACAAATGGTTTAATCCCAGCATTATAATAAAATACCCTTACTTTTGAAATCCTTACCCTAAAATATGAACAAACCAGGCATAAAATTTATTTTTATTTCATATGTTATGGTGTTTATTAATACAACAGATATAAACAATTCAACAACTAGGCAAAGCGGTCCACAGGCCTATAATTTTTAAATTTATTTTCCTTGAATGAGAAAACCGCCTCAGTTAGGCAACTTCTTCAAGGTCAAACCATTTACAATGATTGCTGCTTTTCCAATGATTTTAATACTCTCAACTTCGAATAGATAATATCCCAGTCCAAATATGCTCCGACAATATAACGCACATTATCCTCGGTATCATCGTAACCCTCACGGCCATGCAACAGACGTATATTGTTGAAAGTCAAGACATCACCAGGTTTTGTTTTAAAAGCATAGGCATCCTTACGTGCCATTTGTACAAATTTTGTATAAGCTTCGTACCAGGGTATTACTTGCTGCAACGGCACCGAAAAGTGACTGTCACGCTGAGGTATACTGTGATTTATGCGCGTATAATTACCATCCTTATCGAGGCTTAAACAAATAAAAAAC
The DNA here is from genome assembly GCA_005959815.1 of Sarcophaga bullata. Classification (NCBI taxonomy): domain Eukaryota; kingdom Metazoa; phylum Arthropoda; class Insecta; order Diptera; family Sarcophagidae; genus Sarcophaga; species Sarcophaga bullata. Next base: position 5,278 of record QOCX01000755.1, read on the forward strand.
AATTGAAAAGTTTATTCCAATAACAGTCAAATGGAAATAAAAATTAAAAAAAAAATAAGAAAAAAAAAATAAATTCCAATGCATTTCTGAATTTCTTAAATACGTTCAAGAATTTCTTCTTGTTTGCAAAAAAAACTTTTATGTTGATAGAAACAACTCTGCGCTGTAGAGATGGTAGGCAACTGATGTATGAAGCAGAAAATAAATGAGAAAATATTTTTACAAAACCTTACAAACAGGAGACGTAAAGAATGAAAAACAAAAACAACAACAACAAAAAAATAAAATAAAAATACAAAGAAACGTACAAATNAAATAAAAATACAAAGAAACGTACAAATACTCGTATAAATTTTCCCATAAATTGTGGTGTTAGTAGTGCCATTCCATGCCACGGTTGCCACGGTGACTACCCGTTGAAGTTCTATTGGGAGTTGCTCGCTCTCCCAAAGTGCTGTTGCAGTAAATGAAGTGTCAAAGCGATAAAATGTATTGGTATGTTTTCAAAAATACTCCTGCACTGTCTCGACATTTATCTCTTGAGCCCTCCACGACACTAGCTTCTCTTCGTTTTTCCTTGCCAGTCCTTCAAACACTTGCAGACATTTTTTTTTTAAATAAATTGGCACAAAAGGAAATAGGGAATGTTGGTAGAAAGAAAATGCGAAAAAGAGGAGAACAATTTTCGCAATAAATAAATTGAAAATCGATTTTTAGCTCCTTTTCATTTATGTTTTTGTTTTTGTTTTTGTTTTTTGCTATTTTTTTCATGGTTGCATGAGTAACCAAGTGCAACCTACGTAAAGGATTCTTTTTTATTTTTATTTCATATCGTATTTAAATATCGTTTTTACCATTTTTGTTGTTGTTGTTGTTGTTGTTGTTATTAAACATATGTTTTTTGAGCATGGAAGCATTCTTTTAGAGTTTGTTGGATGCATTCGTATTATTTTTTTAAACACAGGAGTCACAGTGTTTCAAAAGAGATGGAATTTTGAAATAATTTTCAAATTTAAAAATGTGCAGAAATTTTAATTTGAAATAAAGTCGTAGTGTGTTGACTTATTAGGCATAAGGTCACGGTTCAAACTGCAGGTCACACATTTCCAACAGAACGAAAAATATTTCAGCGGCGACTTCCTCGCTACATTTTTCTGGCAAAAAACAAAAGTGAAAACGTTGGGGAGTCAATTTTAAACCATAGGTAACGCCACTCACTGTAGAATTTAATTGCGTTACGTGCAAATCATTTGCAGAATTATGATTCGGCCTTTAGATTACTTTAATGACAGAAGCAAATTCGGTTGAAAACGTACAAGCTGAGCAAACTATCAGCATTTCGAAGACTTTTGCCAAAAAAATTTGGATTTAACTGAAAAGGCAACATCAGTAACTGGCTTAAGTAGGCAACAAATGATAATTTCAATGAGTGAGCAGTTCTGCTTAGGCAAGAACTGCAATCAGGTTTACGACCTGGTTTCTCACACCACTTATATTGCGTATGTTAATTTTATACATGAGTGGCGGCACCTACAGTTTAAAGTCGACTCCGATTTTTGAAAAGTTTTTCATGGCAATTTACTGAGTTTTTACTGAATTTTTTTTACTGAGTTTTTGCCAGAATTCTGCTGAAAGGAAGTCGCCGCTTAGTTACAGATATCTGATCTGGGGCTTGAACCAAGGCCTCACGTCTAAAAATATATCCACTATGCTACGGCGATTATGTTTACTTCAATATTTTCCATTTTTTTCTGCTACTTATCAAGATAGGGTCTATTTTATATGTAGCAAGTGTCACTCTTATCCTAGCTTTGTTCGGCATCACCTCCATTTTTTTTACCGCCTTAATCACTGCGACTATGGCAATATCGTCGGCTAAACCTATAATAAAACTCAATGCGGCAATTGTAGGTGAAGTTAACGAAAAGGCCGGAGAAAACGAAGTTACGCGGATGGGTGACATGATAGAGGCAAACAAAACCAGAATTGTCACCATGACTTAAGGTCTGTTCTTGTAGAAGATGTTCAAGTTTGTCAATTTAAATTCCAATTGATTGATTGTGTGGTCAAAGTGCAACTAAAACCTATGCAGCAGTCATCGCCTTCATTCTGTTCCGTGCTTATTTCTCTTACAACATAAAACACTGTATCTCCGTCAAGCCTTTGTCGCTAACAGAAGTTGTTTTCAAATGAAAAGGTTCTTTACACCCTGGTATCCTTAACGATAACAACAACAACAACAATATTTAAAAAACCAAACTATTTTTGACAATAAATTTGTTCAATAAAGTTGCCATGCCTCTTAAAAACCTACAAAAGTTAGCGAAAAAAAAAATATTCAAAATGTGTTACCATATAACAGGAGCACGCCAAATATTATGAAAATGTTTGTCGTCTTCACTGCCAATATCATTCCAATCCACTACGGTTTCAGTTAAAATTGTATAATCCTCTGGATGCTCCTGCTTCATGCGATCGGCAATGTGATAGGCATCGACCAATAAATTACTGCCGCCCTTCGATTTTGATTGCACCATGCAGTGTAAAATATTACAACTGGGCTTATACTCATAGTACGGCAAATCCGTGTGTAAAGGTAAAGGATCCGATAAATAAGCGAAATTTTTAGCACCCGGCTTTGATTGAACAATGAATTCTTCACTGTAAGAAATAAAGAAAGAAAAAAACAAGAGACGTATAGTGTGGTGGCCATTGGCCATTAATTGAAATTTATTTCATTGGAATTCAATGTTAAGGATTTAAGTTTCTTTTTTTCTGTTGTTATTTGTTATTATTGTTGTAATTACCCATATGTTGTACGGCGTATAAAACCAACACGTTCCGCTAATGCCTTACAACAGTCTTTTCGATTGGAGAATTTTAATCATGACCACACCACGTACTGCCAAAGCTTCCAGCCATTTCTTAAGGGCTATAAAACAGAAAAGTTTTTTTTTTAATTTTATGTGTACGAGTGTCTCTTAATAAATTGGTCTTGAAATTAAATCTTAAATCGACAACAATACGGCAGGTGGTGATTTTGTTGGTGTTGCTTACACTACATTAAAGAACACAAAACACGTACAGAATCGAATACAAAAATGATTCCCTTTTTATGGTCTTGGTTTGAAGTGTATTAGTAAAACCGCTAAAATGTTTGGATAAAGATAGGCTCAAAGATCCCCAAATACCAATTGAAGGTTAACAAATTTTCTGTCGAGCCAGCTTGAATATCAGTTTGGCTGCTCTAATGCATAGCCAATCGACTTCAACATCTCTTAGCGACTCCAACTTGGATTGTCGAGGATTAAGCTCTTTTCCACAGCTTTTTGTTTGATTCGATCAGAACAGTGATGGTTTAGGTGACTAATTCAAATTTCTTAGATGAGATATTTCATGATTCGCAGGCATACAATACGGACACATCCAACGCATAATTTCTTTGTCGTCTAAAGTGTACCAAATGCATGGCTTGCCATTTTCATGCTATTGGGTTTTGGCTACTGATTTCCTAACCAGGCCAGCGTATTTAAGGCGGAGATTTTTGCTATCGAACAAGCTGCACGTGTGATTGAAACCAGGAACCAGGAAGTTTTTTCGAAAATGTGTGGACAATCAAGCAGCAGTCAAAGCGCTAGGATCCCACTCTATCAAAAGTTACATGGACTCTCTATACCATATACGAGTACGGAGTATTGTGACCTGGAAGGCAGCGAAAAGGCTTACGAACTGGCACGAAATGGATCGGAGATGTCTGAGGAAGAGATATATGTGCCCCTACAAATATACATTTTCAAAATTAAAAAAATCAGCCTAGGTTCAACATATCATAGGTGGTTCAACTGCTGTATCCAGCAGTGCAGAAAGCCAGGCAACTACTTAAGCTAGTCAAGAGAACGGTTCACAAAATGTCACAAGAGAAAGTTTAACGGGATCGAATCCCATGCGCTCAATGCTATCACCATGCCCTCAAGATCCTCGTACATGCTTTACAATGTCGCATTAGCGGTGTAGCTCTTAGTGTCGCCCTGCTAAATCCACTTATCAATGGTGATCAAAGTATCAGACTCAAAGAATTTGGTAATAACGACGTATAGTGCTCGTCGTTGACAGTGATGAACTTGCCAACATGGTTCTGAAAGATCCACACCAAACCGTGATATTTTTCGGGTCCTAGCTAGATTCGTATCGTCCTTAATTCGATCACATTGCGAACTCAGTCATCCACAATGAGATTAATCGTTGAAAATGATTTTTTCGATCAAAAATTAGGATCAGTTGCCGAGTTCTGCACAGCTTTGAATATGTATTGGTTTTTGGGGACGAATTTTGGCTACCAGACGACTTAGATCTGAATGACGAGAAGAGGCAGTTAAGTCAGCAGGGATTTGTACCGCAAAAACTCTGCTAATCTTCAACTTTTACGCAAGCAGATGCTACAGCCTAAGGCAATTAGGGTGTTCAAATCTGGCTGAAATCGATTAATCTAAATCTGACAAAGCCAAAGACAAGTGATTGTTGTTTTAAATACCAAATAGAATGTCACTAAAGGTGGGAATTCTCTGGATGGTTGATAGGCTTAAAGAAGTATGGGGTTCTTGGCAAACGTAAACTGAATCTAAGGCAAACAAAATAACTTTGGTTGCGGTAATAAGTTCGTTAAAGTCAGCAAAAGACAGAAAGCAATGGAGTAAGTCCTCACGACATTAAGGAAATTGCATTCAGTGCCGTATTTCATTCCCTTCCTCACTTACCTTCGTCGCTGTGCATGACATCATTGAATTCTAAAGTTTCAACAATTTTTTCAAATTCCGAACCCTGCCAGTGTATTGGTTTCGGTCGATAGAAATCATTCAAATAACGTTCACGCCTCTTATCATTGAAGGCTCGTTCTTGTAACCACTTCAAATCGTACACAGATTTGTGCTTATCACTCCAATCAATAATTAATTGTTTTGTATCATTATTCGTCTGAAGAAAAGGCAGATTTAGAGAATACAACTCAAATCATATTTAAAATAGAAACTCACTTCCAATTTGTCGACTTTAACTTTGACATCAAATTTATTCCAATCGTGTTTACGTGATTTCGATGTAGGATGAAAGCACTGCTCACAGTAGCAGTTATCGCGTAACCAAACACCGGGAAATTTTAATGTTTCCTTGGAGGGATTCAGTGCTAAATCCACATCATTTCCTTCATGTACCACAATGAATTTCTCACTTTCCACTGAAGCACTGATGAAACGTTTTAGTCCCAGGGAGGTGGCTTCAACAGAGCTTTTGTTTTTAATTAACAACTGTTTTAAGGTATTGCTTAACATTTTTCGTTTTGAGTTTTTCTTTCTTTAATAACTTTTAATTAAAATCCTAATAATTTCCTATTTGACTGACCGTGTTCACTTGGTGAAGGCGTCTGTCACACTGATTGATTTTCCCCCACTCTTGGCAAGTATGTATTACTCGACCACATGCATTTCAAATTACTCACTGATAAGATGTCTGGTTTTAACAAATGTTTTATTCTTGATTTTTACTTGATTTGTTTCATTTCACGTTGTTGTTGTTGTATCAATAATTTGTTTGTGAAAGATTATTGGACTTTGAAATAAAGATTTTAAGGTGACCAGGATTTTTTTTATTATATTTAGTGTATCAATAGCAAAAGCTAGACAAGATATTTTCGAAACAAACTTAAAAATTGCCCCAAAATCTGTGATGATTGGGAATCCAAAACTCAAACCGAATTCCAATAATTAATTCAACCCTTCAGTCAGGATTACGACCTAGTTTCTCATACTACTTATGATGGCGGAAGCGTTCACTCCAAACAATAATTTTTTTGAGGTCATTTTATTAAACTCTCAGAGTTTCTGCCAGAAATCTTCTGAGGGGAAGTCGCCGGGGAAATATTTTTTCATATTTCGCTTTATTGGACATGTTAGGCCTGGTGTTTGAACCGTAGCCTCACGTCTAATATGCCAACACACTACTGAACACTTTTGAACAATTCGACACACGGTCTTAAGCAACGATTTTTATAAAGGTGTTGAAAATTATGAGCAGTTGTGGTCATTATCTAGGTCGACATCTCTAGAGACAAACATCAATGGGCTCTTCTTCAACAAGAACTACCAACATTTAGCAGTTGATAGTGACTATACTGTTGAAGCTATATCTGTCAAATTAGTTGGTTGACCAACTCATCATAGACGATCAGAGACAACAACGTGTATCTGCTCTGAAGCATTGACTCTAGTTTTCAACGAAAAATCATCTTCAGCAATGAGTCTTACTTCTGCATGAATTTGTGCCTAGACAAAGAAAGTGGTCAAACATAATTCTTCAATTTTTTTTTACTCCAGAATAAGCAGCCTGGAGCATTTTACAATTAATTTCCTTATCAGCTGATTAATCATCTGAAGCTTTTACAATTGCTACACGTTCAATTTGAGCATCATTTGATTTGAGTTGTTTTCTTTGGCAACCAATAATTATTTTCGTATTGTTCAGAACAATTTTCAATCCATAAGTGTTATGACAATGTCGCTATCAAACTCGATACAGTGTCAAGCAAAAGGATCTAAATAAGACAACGATTTGTCAGTTTTGATGTCACATTTGAACATTTGTTGAATATGTGGTTGTGAAGAAATTTTGATTGAAACTTATCGATCAGCAATCATTGATTGAAACTTATCAATCAGCAATCATTGATTGAAACTTATCAATTAGCAATCATTGATTGAAACTTATCAATCAGCAATCATTGATTGAAACTTATCAATCAGCAATCATTGATTGAAACTTATCAATAGCAATCATTGATTGGAAACTTATCAATTCAGCAATCATTGATTGAAACTTATCAATCAGCAATCATTGATTGAAACTTACAATCAGGCAATCATTGAAACTTATCAATTAGCAATCATTGATTGAAACTTATCAATCAGCAATCATTGATTGAAACTTATCAATCAGCAATCATTGATTGAAACTTGTCAATCAGCAATCATTGATTGAAACTTATCAATCAGCAATCATTGATTGAAACTTATCAATCAGCAATCTTCCATTGAAACTTATCAATTAGAATCATTGATTGAAACTTATCAATCAGCAATCATTGATTGAAACTTATCAATCAGCAATCATTGATTGAAACTTGTCAATCAGCAATAATTGATTGAAACTTATCAATCAGCAATCATTGATTGAAACTTATCAATCAGCAATCATTGATTGAAACTTATCAATTAAGCAATCATTGATTGAAACTTATCAATCAGCAATCATTGATTGGACTTATCAATCAGCAATTATTACAGATTTGTGTAAAATTTCAGAACATCAATCACAAATCAGATCACCAAACATTTGATGATATTTTCAGTTTCTATTCTCGAAGCTATAACGTGTAAAATTTTTTCATTTTTTGTTCTTATTTTGCTGTGCAAAATTGAAAACGAATTTTTTTTATAATGCATCTGGTAACCCTTAAGCACTTAACCAGACTTAATATTTAATTGACAAGTGCTTCCGAAACAATAAGAAGTAAAAACAAAACAAAACAAAAAAAAAAAAAAAAAAAGAAAGAGAAACATGCGACACACGCTGTTAAATCATACAAAAACAAGAGACCATAAACTCATGATAATACGTCACAACAAATTTCATTGATAGGGATAATCGTTATCATTATAGAGAGAGAAAAAGAGAGAGGGAGAGTATGGTAAACAGACAAAAATATTATAATAAAAAATATACAAAAACAAAAAAAACAAGAAAAGAAAAGTAAAACAATAACGAACTATCATCTCATATGACACATTTCCAGAGAGTATTAAAACAGACAAATACCACAGGAATATTAAAGTACACATACACACTCGCAGATGATTTAACGAACTGCAGGATACAGGATAAAAGTATTACTGTAAAGATATAACAAAGTTATGTTCATGTAAAGCGAAAGAAAGAAAAACTAAACATATCGATAAAGTTGAATAGTTTCTGCCAGACACGATGGCTCAAGAGAATTTAGAGAGACTCAGGCACAATGTCAATGCAAGAGGATGATGATGATGATGATGATGATGCGAAAAGTTGAATCGAAATTGACTTTTTATAGATTAAAAGCAATAGATTTTAATAGACATTTTATTGATTATAAAATTGTAACATATTTATGAGGTTAACGAACCGCACTAAACCAACCAGAAGCATAATAAACATACTTTACTCAGCCACAGACACCCATGTATTGCGAGTATGAAACACACAAAAAAAATAAAATAAAATCAAATAAAATGACGATGCAAAAGAAGATGAAACAACAGCTGAGTAGATAATCCAGCAAATGTTAAAGCGACACATCAGTTTAAGAGCAGCAACAGAGATAACGCCACTACAAACATCATTATTAACACCCATATTGCCACTGTACGCTGTACCAACACTATTTGCTTATGAACAAACTTGTTCAAAATGAAATTTCATAGAGAAGTTGTGACGTAAATTAATTTAATTTTCGAATAGGTCTCATATTTAATCTCCTCTCCGAAATTTAATTTGAAGTCTAACTTCGTTTTTTTTTTCTTTTCTTTTTACTTCTGGCATAAGAAAAATGAAAAATAATAAAAAAAAAAAAAAAATTATAATCGTGTTTTATTTTAATTTCATTAAAATCTTTGTGCTAGAAAAGTTTCTAAAGGTAATACAGCATCAATGTTTAACGGTCCGGTTACCTAAGGGCCCTTAAGACATATAAAATTGATCATAATGAGAACTACGACCTAGTTTCTCATACCATGTCAAATTTTATAAATGAGTAGCAGGACCTACAGTTTAAAATCGACTCCGAACGACAGTTTAGTTTTCATAAACTCCTCATGGCATTATTATCGGGTGGGCCATCTACCGGTTTAGATTAGAACCATCGGCTATTTCGTATCTGGCAATACTTTTGTCATTCTATTTTGTCACAAAATTCAATATCTCCACTGAAGGTNTATTTCGCATCTGGCAATTCTTACGTCATTCTATTTTGTCACAAAATTCAGTATCTCCACTGAACGTAATAAATCGATTTAATTTTGAGCAACGTTGGGATTTATTGCACCATGATGTCGGTTTTGCTAAAGAGAAATCATGTTTTCGGATGAAGCTTAGTATCATCTTGGTGGGTATGTTAATAAGCAAAATTGCCGTATTTGGGGCTCAGAAAACCCATATGTGGTCTTACAGAAACCAATGCAACCATTACGAGTGATAGTTTGGTGCGGCTTGTAGGGCGGAGAGACCCATATTTCTTTGAAAATGAGGAACTGCGCAACCATTGTGGTCAATGGAGATGGCCTAATCGCATCATGCTAACGCAATTTTTTGTACCCGCTGTTCATGTTGTTGATATGAACAATGTTTGGTTTCAACAAGCTGGTGCAACTTGCCGCACATCTCATGTCAGAATCGATTTATTGCGTCAAACGTTTGATGGCCATCTAATTAGTCAAAATGTTGACATTAATGGGCCGACAATATGCTGTGATTTGACATCGTTGGATTATTATTAATTTGTTTGATAGAGGGATTGACCCTAGCGGAATTTCTGTACCACATCTTGTCTTAATCCACTGCTAGTACTATAATACTTTGCGATTTAAATGTGTTTGAGTGAGTATAACAGGGCATGGCAATAAAAAATTGATAGGAGGGGTGTACACAAATCCACTCTTTGCATATGAGCAAAGTGGTATCCACAATAGTTTAAAGTCGATACCAAAAAGTCGTTTGTAAAACCTATTTCATGGCAATTGGTTAATTACCAGAATTTTTGCCAGAAAACCAATGATAGTTGGACGTCGATAAGGCTACATATTTAGTTTCTTAAAGACGTCAGACCTTAGGTTTGAACTCAAAGCTGTCATGTAGTAAGTCTCATCACAGTACTTAATAGATTATGATGAAACAGAGAAACAAATTTCCTGACTTTTGATACAAAAGGGCCTCCATTGCAACCGTTGCCAGCCCTGATCACAGCGCGCATTTGTTTTCTGTTTTTCTATGGCATGTTATTCTCTATTTTCCATGTTGTTTTTTTACCCTATTTTTCTGTTCTTCTTTGTTTAATTTAACTCAGCACCTTGTAAAACATAAAATCCTAAAAGTGTGCTGTAAAAACAAATGAAAATATATTGTGTGTATAAGGATTTGTGTCCGTGTGTTTGTGTGTGTCTGTGTGTGTGTGAATGCAAATATGTGTGCGTATATATGGTATATGCAGGAGCTGGTGCTTCTAGCTGTATTGAGCGTAACTAAAATGCATTCGCGTGTAATAATTTGTGGTTTCCACAACGTTAACATTTGAGTTGTTGTTTTTGTTTTTGTTGTTGTTATTGCTGCTGTTTTCATTTTATTTTTTCCCCTTTTTTCAACATTTTCTCCCTGTTTTTTTTTGGTTTTTTTCCTCCTCAACTGATTCGTTTTTCTTATTTTTTGTTTCTTTCTTCTTCATGGTACTCTAATTTTTTCTTTTTCTTTTTTATTTGAATGTTGGCAGACATGTCGCAGTGCAATGTATTGTAGACAACGAAATAATTTTTTTTTATTCTTAAATTTTTTTTTATTAACCCCCCTCCATTTCTTACATTCTTTTGCATTTCGTAGAGCAAACATTTTTAAAAGGATGCATAAACATTTTTCTACAGAGAGAGAGAGAAAGAGAGACAGAGAGAATGCAACACATTACAACGCAACACTATAAAAAATTTTGCAACAGCATTTACAACAAAAACAAACTCATCATCATCATGTGATCACATCACATACCGATACATTAAATGTTACTTTTTAGGCTACATTTGTATGTGTTTATATGTATGTGTATGCGTGTGTATGTGTAATTTAAGAAGTATAAGTTACAATCATCCATCCTGTATCAAGTTAGGGCTGGAATTCATGAAGGTTAGCTGTTGATAACTGTCTTCTCTAGAATGTTTAGCTATTTTAAGGCGATTTTTTTTTTTAATCCAATTCCTATGCACTCTACTATAGGGCCATACCTCTTGGATAAAATGCATTTTCTTTCTTAACAAAATTTAGTTTTAATTTGTACTTATTGAAGGAATATCTTCAATTTATATATGTACAGTGATCGTCAAAAGAATTTGTACATAAAAATATACAAAATAATTTACCGTTATTTTAATTTTAAAATTGTTTCGTTGCCCGTTTTTAAAATTGAAAAACCAAAAAAATTACGAAAAATTTCGAAATATTTTCACAGTTATTTGGGCATTCTCCTTAAGTAAAGATTTCTGGTAAAAGTTGAGTTTGGTGAATGTTAGAATTTTATCCAAAGTGTACAGTTTCTTTGACGCTTAATGTACTGTACGTGAAAGTCTAATGTGTGACTCTGAATGGCTAGGAAATTTGGAATATATGAAAGCGCTACAGTCCTTTTGTAGGTCTCTTGTGTAGAATATATATATAGAAGGTCATTGGATACCAAAATTCTATTCAATTGCANNGAAAACTGATTTCTCAAGCAATATTGGAAGTGATTAAAACTATACCGTAAGTTGTGAAGTCACCGTAGTCTAGTAGCTAGTGTGTTGGCTTATTAGACTCGAGGCTACGGTTCAAACCTTAGGTCAGACAACAAAACTAAATATAAAAAATATTTCTTCGGCGACTTCCCCTCAAGAGATTTCTGGAATAAACTCTGCGAGAGTAAATAAAACGTGCCATGAATCTGAAGGTCTCGCCACTGATGTATAAAATTAAACACACTCAACTTAAATGATGTGACAAACTACGTCGTAATCCTGACTGAAGGCTTGTAATAACCAATTATGTGTGTATGTATGTATCCATTTAAGCGATCATCACCGCTATCTGATCCATATGGTTCCAGTGCTGTGTCAGTAAATATTGAGGAAAATTTCACACTATTACGCAGCTCTTCTACAGTATATACACACTTTAGGGAGTATATTTCGTATGTAGAGTAAATCCCAGTAAGTCCTTAGTTCTTGCTCAATTGTTCTCTGTGATCGGTGCCTTGTCAGCGGCAATTTCCGTTTAAACTTTTAAGTCGATTCCGAACAACATATTTTTTAGAGTTATTTCTCTCAGAATTTTTGCCAGAAAACTACTGAGAGGAAGTCACCGAGTAAATAATTTTTCATATTTCATTATGTCCAAAATGTCTGACTTGGGTTTGAATCGTGGCCTTACGAGTAATAAGTCATCACACTACCTTCTGGACTACGGCAAGTTCATTGAGTTTAAATGGATACTAATTGTTTAAATGTAGGTCCAGATATAGGGTACCTTACAGTACACAACAAACATTAAGTTCAGTACAATTTCGTATTGTCAGTCGTTGTCTTTCCTTTGTCACATTGCAGCACATCTACAATGAAATCTTCTCATTTTGCAGTCTAAAACAAACATTTTTTCTGTTGTTGTCAAGAAGAAGAACTGAAAATAGAAAAATGCCAGTCAAAATGAAAGTTCTCTTGTATTAAGAGAGTTGTGTTGTTGGGTGACAAACAGCAGCAGCCTTTTCTTTACATTTTCTCATCAACTGCATAATGATGAGATGCTTTACGAATGTATTTTTCAAACAAACATTCAAAGAAGAGAAACAATTTCCGTCCAAAAAGAAAACAAATGATGATTCTATTTTCCATTTGTTGTTGTTGTTGGTGTTCTTCTTCTAGTAAATATTGTTGCAACATCTACCGAACAAACTACAGAGAGAAAAAAAATTACAAGCGAAGAAAGTAATGGAAAGAAATGCATGCTGGTGAAAATTTGTTAACCTCTCTCTATGGGTTAAAATACAAATAAATATTACAGTATGGGTGCATATGTGTGTGTGTGTGTATGTAAAAGAGCGTAATAGAATCCTTTCATCTCTCGAAATATTTGCCCATCAAGTATTGTATGTGTTTTATGTTTGTGTGTGTGTGTGTAAACGCATCCATATCAGGCAGGCATAATAAACCACAATTTACATGAAAAAAGAAAAAAAGATCTTCAACGAAATTGAAGTTGCTACTGTTGTGTTGCAAGTTTTGCAAAAATTCTTAGTATTTCTGCTACAACTTTCTCATGTTATGGGGAATGATTTTTATTTATGTTTTGTTTTTATTTTTTTCTTCCTTTTTCTTCTTTTCAGTTTGTATTCTTACACATGATGCTCACATTTGATGAATTGAAATGATGTTTTAATTAACAGTTTCTGTTGGAATTGAAAGATGAAATTTGTTGGAAAAATTTAATTAAAAACGAAATATTCATGCTGCTTAAGGACTCATCTCTAATTTAAGGTAAGCTAAGGATAACATGATTGTCACAATTTACAAATTAAATTTTGTATTTCGAAAAATTTATTGGAAAGAAAAATTTTTCTNATTGGAAAGAAAAATTTTTGTTCTTTGTTGCATTTCTGCATTTGATAAGAAACGTTAGTGAACTCCTAGCAGTATACCATCGAGATCATTTAGTAGCAATGAAGGCAACACGATCTTAAGTGCTTGTAAGCGTTCAAAAGTAAAGTTTCATGGTTATATATGTAGCCCCCCGTAGTCTAGCAAGTCTTATGTCCGCTTTGTAGGAGTGAGGCCTAGGTTCAAAGCCCAGATCAGACATCTCCGACATCTCCAACAAAACCAAATATGAAAAAAATTATTTCTGCGGTGACTTCCTGTCAGAAAATTTCTGGAGAAAACTGTGAGAGCAAATAAAAGGGCTATGAAAAGTTTCTCAAAAAAAATGTGCTCGCATTCGACTTAAATTGTAGGCCTCATCCTAATTGAATGGTTGTAATAACTAATTATGCATGTATGTATGTGTGTAGCGTATTATAGAAAGCTTTTATTCGATTCAAATGCTTTTCCTACCTTTAAATTTAAATAAGAGAGAGCATATGTGTGTTTAAAAACTATTCGATGCCATCATGTGTGAAATAAAACATCGTCTNTTCGATGCCATCATGTGTGAAATAAAACATCGTCTGCCATGACTTCTTTGGCCTACTGTCCAATTTTCCATGACAGCATTTGACCAATGGTATGGCTTATCTTCAGTATGAGGCCTCTGTCGTTTATGACTTAAGTATTTGCATACATTTGTGACATAAGAAAACAACACAAGATATAGTTTAAAGCGGTTCAGATCACTTTCATGATCGGAAATCTAAAGCAGTCTTCTGGCAAAAACTCTGACAAGCTTATTAAAAATCTGTCGTTCGAGGATGACTTTAAACTGTAGGTACAGCCGCTCATCGATATAATTAGCCTGTAATATGGGTAATGTGAGAAACTAACCTTCTCTTATTTACTGAAAATCAAAATCAAAATTTATTTAAAACTTCACTCATTTTACTTTGTTTCATTGCTATTGCAGAGAATTGCTGGCAATGGCCTGATTTGAACTTGTGGGGAAGCTAAAACCTAAGCTAATGGTTAATGCCTTTCAAAAGATTTTTTGTATAGTTTTGGAATGATTTTACATTACTTACAGAAAAGTGTTCGAGCAGTCGTAATAATCNAATGATTTTACATTACTGACAGAAAAGTGTTCGAGCAGTCGTAATAATCTAATTTTAGAAAGAATTTTAAGATAGACTTTAGCGACTACCGCGAAGAAGTTTAATATCCACAAACGAATCAATCTCTTCAAATTTTACATAATAAGTAGGCTTTCTTAATTGATAATTACGTGTCAACATAGTTTTACTCTCTGAAAATGCTTATAGTAGTCGTCGGATCAATTATATACGATAACAATTAAGTATTTAGCTTGCCATATGGCCGAAATTACATACATGCACACAATTAGTCATAACAACACTCAGTCAGAATCAGAGATCAAAAAGATGAATAGATTCGAATCATAATCGTAAATTCTGTTGCTTATGCGCATTCATACTTATTTTAATATCGTACTCATACCGCTCATATTCTAAGTTAGAAGTACGTATCATACTCATAATTAATACGACGCATGATGTTGATTCCGACTCTCCATGTCTCAACATACACAAAAATTAATCACAAAATAAGTATGAATCGAGTACGAACACTAACTATAATACTCACTAGAAGATTGTGTGTTTGCTCTGCTTGCTGCTCTGTATTTTTTGCTTGTGTGTCTTTTTTCTTTTGTTGTAAATGCAACAATAACTGATGAAGACGTATGAATCAAACATATTTCGAATGTTATGAGTTCAATATCAACGTTGTACTCATACTCATTGCAACTTGTGCTAATAAATCAATGTTGTAGTGAGTGTGAATGAATCTTGAGTAGTTAAATTTCAATACTGTTGACTCACTCATACTCAAAATTTTATGAATATTTATGAGTAGCGAAAAAGTGTTTCATTGCTGGTCAAGATTACAACTTAGCTTCTCCATTCATGTTGCGTGTTTTAATTTTATTTATGAGTGTCATGACCTGCAACTCAAAGTTTATTTCAAACGACAGAGGTTTGAGAACATTTTATATCAAAATTTTATTTACTTTCACAGAGTTTTTGCCAGAAATCTGCTTAGAGATGGCCGCCAAAGGAATATATTTTAATATTTTGATTTGTTGGAAATGTCAGACGTGGAGTTTGAATCTTTGGCCTCATGTTTAATAGGCCTACGAGACTATAAAGATACTTCTTCCGTCCAGTTTTATTTTTCTCAAACAGTTGTGGCTTCTAACATTAAAAGGTTGCCATCTGGCGTTGCCCAAAAACAAAAGTTTGTGAAATTCTTCTTTTTCGACTACTCCGTATTTAAACAATGTGTCAAATTTTATTTATTTTATCAAACTGAGGTGAGTTTATATCATTTGTTTCTGTCTAATATAAGAAAAATCAAAAATATTTATTTAAAGATTCACTATTAAAATCAAACCGACTATCGAAAGACTTCATAGGGATTCATAGGGAGAGAGTGAGACAAAAGCAAATGGAATCTTGACCATAAAATCGATTGAGAATACAATTTAACAGCAATAAAAATTGTGTTACCAAAAATGGCTATTTCTTGTTATTGTTGACCACAAAAACAACAACAACAATAACAGCAAGAATAACAAAAACCAACGTGAATTTAATTTTTTTTTATTGAAATTGATTTCTTTCCAATGCAATGGAGATGAGAATTTTAAAGTTTCAAAGAAAAAGCAAACAAACTCGAAAGAAATGCAGCATACAGTGCTGAGAATATTAAACAAAAACAACAAAAAAAAAAAGAAAAAAAATCGTAATACATGAACATGGAACATACAAATACAATTCAATATCGAAATCTAAATAAACTGCATTGAAACGAAATCACAAACTGATTTTTATTTTCGGTTTTTCTGTCTCGAACATTACAAATTGAAAAACAAGTAGAAGAAGAAGAAGACATCTCTTTTTTTTTTTGTAACATTTTTTTTGTCTCTCTATTCCTTCCTTCGTTCTTTTTTTTTTTGTCATTTACCCGTTTTGGGTTTTGGTTTTAACTGGAGAAGATGTTATTTAAGCGATGAGGTTTTAAGCTTTCAATGTTTCATTTCACTTTGAAAACCGTACGCATCATCAGTAGCATCAGTAACAGTAGCAGCAGGACACAGTAACACATCACATCATCACTGCGAGCAATCGTACCACATTTCTATACACCGGACTTGCAATGCGATTTACAATAAATGGTAAATGGCGTGGCGTAATACGAAGGTATAATGGTGTGGTTGCCAATTGGTGGGTAATTCTCAATCTTTATGCGACAAATAGAAAGCACTTATAGTGTCAAAAGTTCAGAGAGGTGTTAACATATTGCAAGAAATTGGGCAATATTGGTTGATAAGGCGCTTTAAAACATAGCTTACTTAGGATATCTAATAATCAGATTATATAGAGGGTAAAGCATTCGCACTGCAGACTTGAATAACCATGAAGGTGAATCCAGTGCATTTTCAAAGAAGACAGGGCTTTAATGACCAATTATGGCTGCATATATATGTTAGAGATCTTCTATGAAGGTACACAAATGCCACCTCTAGTTGGAGTGAGAGACTCCGTGGAACTCTTTATCTATCTTCGAACATACTTTGGTCATGATATCATCGCAGGGGCATCCTTATTTACACACATCCATACATAATTGGTCATTACAACGCCGCCTTAGTCAGGATTACGACCTAGTTTCTCACACCACTTATGTTGTGTGCTTCTATTTTTATACATGAGTGGCGGGACCTACACTTTAAAGTCGACTCAGAACGACAGATTTTTGTGAAACTTTTCATGGCAATTTTATTTACTCTCACAAAGTTTTTGCCAGAAATCTGCTGAGAGGAAGCCGCCGAGAAAATATTTTTTTTTCATATTTCGTGCAGATGTCTGACCTGGAGTTTGAACCCAGGCGTCACGTCTAATAAGCCAATACACTACTTACTAGACCACGGCGACTTGTAAGTCTCATCCTTATTTTACTTCATCGTTTGTATGGAATTGTTGATTAAAAGCCCGTTGTGCAAAACTGAGACTCCTGCACCCTCTCTCCAGATCGGTCATCTCGATCAAATTGAAAAATATCTCGCAGCAGATTTCTGGCAATAACCCTGAGAGTAAATAAAAATTGTCATGAAAAGTTCGTCGACTTTAAACTGTCTGTCCTGCCATTCGTGTATATAATTGTGCATTAAGCTTTTCAAACCATTAAAGCCATTCAAGACATTTGTTCTATTATAATGCAAAGGGTGTTGGCCTGGTCCTGTTTAGTCAGAAACATGCATGTCCTTCTCTTGAGTTGTTCTTTATTTCAGTCTGAAGCCTAACTTTTTCTTGTATGTGGTCCAATCCTGTCCTAACTACCCGCCAGGTATATAATACGTTCCAGGTGCCCGCCTCTAAAATTCATTAACATACGACTCACTTCCGTTCTTTATGACTTTGTAGTCGAATCTTCCTCGGCAACATGATCCTTAACACACCTATTCCTTAATGCACTTAAAAACCCTGCCGCTCCGTATAAATGTCTCTTTATTTGCTTTTTTTCTGGTCACCTTTTTTTTCTTTCGTTGTTGCGTCCGTTCCATTCGTTTGTTTTTTTTTCTCTTTGTTTTGTTTGTTTGTGATGAGGGTATTACAGAGGCTAACGTGTCCACCATAAAAGGAGTTAAAGTACAAATCGTTGTCACATGTGAGTTGCATTTTTATTGCAACAACTTGGGAATTTGTTGCTATGGCTGTTGCTGCTGTTGCTTTTGCTGTCATGGCTCACTGTGTTGCTGGTTAGTTTGTTTGTTTGTTTGTTTACTTTCCATTTGTATTGTTTTTGGTGCGTTTTTCTTCATTTTTTTTTTGTTTTCCTTTTATTGCTAAGCGTTGAACTGCCACCGCGTTCAGCAGTGTCAACCAAACAACAACAATGGTCGCAAGGAATAAATAAAAACACGAAGAGAGAAAAAAAAAGAAGAAGAAGCATTGAAGCAAATATTTATGGTCTGGCGAACGTATTTGGTCAAAAACATTTTAGATTCCGATATTAACACTTGTAAAAGACAAATACAATCAACAGCCAACAACACCAACAACAACAACACCAACAGCAACAACAACAGTACACAATAACACAATAATCAAAATGTTTTTTATTTCATTGCAATTCAATTTTCAATTTCAATTTTTCAATTTTTTTCCTTCAATTTTTTCCTTCAGTTTTTTGTTGCCAATAATTGTCAGCATTTCTAAATTAAATTAAACGCTGCAACGGTTCTTTTCTTCAATAAAATTGATTTATTTTCCAGTATTGTTGAAACGTTTTTTTAAAGTTTAAGCCACTGCTTTAGTTGTTGTTGTTGTTGCTGTTGTTGTTGTTGTTGTTGTTAAGGAATAATAAAACTCAAATCAATTTTATGTTGACTTGTCTCATCAGTCATCTCATTTCATTCACTCCATCATGATTGTCACTATTTCAAGAGCTCATGATAATGCCAAGAAGACTACAATGTGACCACTATGGTTAATGGGAGCCCTGTTTTGTGTGAGCTATTTCGAAAGCGGTTTCCTAGGAATGCAAACAATACATCGATGTTTTCTAAACATTAATGTGTTGCTCATAATCATTGATGTTTTCATGAACAAAGTAAGCACCTAAGCTGTCCCAGTAGCAACATGTTGCTGTCATCAGCATGTCAAGTTAGTACAGATTGTTTCTAAAGGAGAGCACGAAAGTAAAAATACCAAATCAAAATAGGTTTCCTTAAGGCTGAAAGCTTTTGAAGACTTTCAAATGCTATAAAACGGGAATGGCAAGGCAAGGTAATGTCAAATGAAGGCATCACAGTCTAATAAGTAATGTGTTGGTTAGTTAGAGAAGAGCCCAGGGTTCAACCCTTGGCTGAGACATTTCAAACAAAATGAAATACAAAATAAATATTACTTCGGCGACTTCCTTTCAGTCTTATTATCAGTCTTCTGATAAAAACTCTGTGTGTAAATAAAATTGCTAATAATCTGTCATTTGAATTCGACTATAAACTGTAGATACCGCCACTTATAAACAAAAATTAACAGACACAACATGAGCGACTTGAGAAGCTAGGCTGTAATCCTAAGAGACGTAATGACCCGAAAGGGTTGTAATGTCAAATTAAGACTTCACAATTTCTTACTTTTCTCTAATGCAATACGACTTATTAGAGAGTTAAACTAAAGGGTGAACCGTTACAAAGTTTAAATTCAAAATTTCAGAAATGGAATATTATTTCATTAATATGGCTGTCGCGACTACCCTCACAGTGTACCTCTTTCAGTCGGACAAATTTTCGTGCACTTTTTTCTTGCCTGTTGGCCTTCAAGTGCTCTATTGTCTCTAGTTTGTCGGCATACCACTTTTGAACGGCGCTCTTCTGAAAATAGTATAACGGTGTCTAATTGGCACCACCACTTCACCATTAAGAGCCCATCAAACGTTTGACGCAATAAATCGAATATGGCATGACATGTGTGGCAAGTTGCTTCATCCTATGGAAACCAAATATCCTTCACATAAATACCATGAAGAGCGGGTACAAAAAAACTGATTATCATGTGCGGACAATGGGTCACTTTCAAAGAAATATGAGCCAATGGTGCCTCCGCTTTACAAGCCGCACCAAACATTCAGTCGTAGTGGTTGCATTGGTTTCTGTAAGACCACTCGGTGGGTCTTCTCAGTCCTAAATGTCCTAAATACGGCAATTCTGCTTGAAAAATATCCCATCAAGCTGTAAACGAGTTTCATCCAAAAAGTTTTTTTTTTTTTTTGAGCCGATACTTGAGCCTTCCCTTGGATAGGCGATTAGGGCAGGTTATAATGAAGAAGGATAGTCGGCTAGAAACCCATAACCTTCCGCTGTTTGTTTGATATTCAAGTGAGAGTCAAGGGAGTTATTTTCAACTCAAATGGCTAAGTATTCTTCGTTAGAAGCCTTCTTCTCATTATTTTGAAACGGACACCAAATACTTTGATGTATTTGTTCTGTAAGCAAAAGTTCTGGTGTCTTCCGTTATCAGATTTCACCACCTGTGTCGAGTCTATTAATGCAGTAAGAAAGGCGTGTTCTCTTTGCTCAACTAATTTTTTTGTTTTTAACATCATAAAACATTTAAACTTTCTCTGTGTCTGTAAGAAACATACAAACTTTCCAGATAAGGCCCAATAAGGACCTGTTTTTGTAAGATGGATGATTTCAGACGAACGTCTTTTTTGTATGGAAAACACCAACAAAACTCACAATGTCCTACACAATATGCTTGACAATATTTATCTCTCATAACCTGTTGATTTTATTATGCTTGTAGCAGATGATGTCGAAAATTATCAATTCAGAATGCAATTGAATTAAGTAAACTAAGCTGGTCCCATTACGTTCACATCAGGAAATGTGCCTGCAGTTATTTATGGGTGTATGTGTTCAATAACAGCATACAGCATAAATGAGTCCTTGTAGCTGAAACCATAATATGGATGCGTTTGAACATCCAGCGAATAATTTTGTAATTTTTTTTTTTGTAAATTTTATTGCTTTCACGGGAATGCATTTTGCCATCAATGCCATATAAAGACAGAAAACTCTTAAAGAAAATGTTGCTATTGCTACATACGTACAGCAGCATCAACAGCATCATCATCATCAAGAAGTCACTTTGTATTGCCATTATTATGCCGCGTATTGCACGTACATAAACACACACACACACACACATGGCATTACATGCAATACATATACATACGTACACATGTCGTATGCATGCATTTATTTCACTTGTGAGAATATTTTGATTATTCTGCGTGCCAGAGACCGACCACATTGCATTGCATTGTATTCGCAATTTTATTGCATTCAGCAGTTGTTGTATGGAGGCACATTGAAAATGGTTTTTATGTGGAAGTAAAAGCTTCTTCTTCTACTGCTGCATAATGTACGAATGTTTTGTTGAATACATATGTACATATTTTGTATTTGTATGCAACATAAAAAAAAAAGAAAACAATAACAATGGCAACAATGACAGCAGAAGTTCTAGATTAAAATGATTTCCTATATTAAGGCATTATTTGTTATTGTTATTATAGTTGTTGTTTCATACATACATTTGCTATTGTTGTTTTCGTTGTTGTTGTTGTTGTTGTTGGTTTTTGTTATTATTATTATGCGAAGATTCATCTTCATTGTCTTTGGCTTGTAATGTGTCTACTGCATGCCAATACTAATTAGAAATACAGGGCACTACATAACGTCTATTAAAGGTAATACAATTGCTTCTATTAGAGTTGAAGGGACTAGACTAGAGCATAAAATTTTGGTGTTCCTAAAAATCTATGGAGTTGTTTAAGTCCAATGTATTTGACTTAAGTTTCCCTAGTACTGTACAAATCACAACAACAGCACAGCAGAAACCAATAAATGGAAGACTCGTTTCTTTCTTATAGCAAATCATTCATCTTCTAATTACATCTTTAAATACTTGTTATAATCCTTTAGTCAGGACTACAACCTAGTTTCCCACTCCACCTATGTTGTGTGTGTGTGATTTTTATTCATGAGTAGTGGGACCTACTGTTTAATGTTGAACGCAAACTAAAAACTCCCAGAGTTTTTGGAAGAAGTTTTGTTCGAGATATCTTAGCCAGACGTAGACGCACGGTCTCTCTCGTCTAATTAGCAAACACCCTACCAACTAGACTAGGGCGACTTCAATCATATCCTTGCTTTATTTTATTTCCTTTCACTAAGCTTTTCCTGATTAGCAGGTCTTCTATTACAGATTCTAGGATGATAGGATTGCCTATAACAAGGCTCTCTGAGAAACTTTATTTAATTATTGTATTGAGTGCAGTGGTTAAGAACTTGGCTCACTGAATGTCACTTTTTTTCAAGTGGTTACTCTGCCTGACCTTTCCACGATGTTCGTGTTTGATCTTATCTTCTCTAGCTAGTCATGATGATCACAGTATCTATTATGCCGATAGACGATGAGCTTTACTCGTCTTCTTCAAGATTTGAACTTTGTTTGCCAGGGCTTGAACACAATCATTTAACCCACGACACCAAGACACCTTCATTTTCTTGAGCTCATAGAGAGATAATGGTAACACCAGTTAAGCTATCAATGTACGTGTTCATATTTTCTATCCCAAACTGATTACACTCAATAAGTAAGGCATCAAAGGTTATCCTCTGTTGGGTGCCAGGCGAAGTCGAAACACTCAACAATGAGCAAACAAACGAGCTTGCAATGATGTGAGCTTCCTTGTTGGGAGCTATCTTCTATGTTGAGGAGGCGAAAATCCTGCTGTAGAGTGGGAGAGGAAGTTCGAAAAGTATGCTCAACGAAAGGGATAATAAAGCAAGGAAAAGAATCTTCTCAAAGTAAGTGGATTTAAGACCATAAAACCATCGGTAACTGGTCTTAAATTAANGTAAGGAAAAGAATCTTCTCAAAGTAAGTGGATTTAAGACCATAAAACCATCGGTAACTGGTCTTAAATTAAGGCTCAGTAGACTCAGAGAACACTTGTTCTAAATTGGATTTGCTCCGAACACAGCCTGTAGATTCTGTGATGATGAGAATGAAGTTACGGAACACCTATTGAGTATTAATGTATCCCAGAAGGGAACACCAGAACGTATATCAGGCATTGTACTTATTGACACCGAGTACTATCCCGAATTTTGCTAGGGCTTGCAAGACACCCTATATACCCTATAAATTTGCAGGTTAGTGCAACAGATTGCATCGTCGCAGTACTAAGGCAACTCTTCTCGACAGGAATAAGTAGAATTCTGTTCAAAGTGCTTCTAACTGCATGGTTCTGTCAGTATTTGACCCCAGTTCGAAGATTTCTATTCAATAAACCACGTTGTAGGGCGTTTCAAGGAACAAAAAGTCATAAATAATTTGAATGTTTAGTCCACTATAGGGAGTATATAGAAAAATTGTTACTCGATAGGTGATCTCGAGATGCCACCCTAGTATTCTAAGAAATTTTTGCCTTGGAGTAGTTTTAAGAGCATGAAACTGGTCGCTTTCATCTGAAGCTCGGACGAACCGTAATACGTCTCTGTGTAGAATATACAGCCAGAGTTAGATTTCTCTGATTGCAAAATGGTGACAACATTGTTACTAATCAAATATCACCTGCTGTATATGCCTACCATATGGGTTTCTCAATATCTGTTTATATTCGTGTGTTTGTTTGCCTGTGTGTGAATATATTTTGAATTTTACAAGGTATTATAATGGCATTGTTTGCAAATCCTTAACACATATAAAGGATTATATGGTCTGGGGGCATCTTGTAAATGCTAGAGGAGAGTATGTTTCATACGCTTTTGTGCTCGTTGGTTTTTTATCAACGCATTGTAATCAATTGCCAACACGCACACCCATTTATTATGATCGTATTAAATTTGTTTTTTTGTAACAACATTTTTAACTTTTTTTTTCTTCTCCACCCCGGATTCATAAATATTTAAACGAAGCAGTCAGTCAGTGTAGTGTAGTGGACCACAGTGAAGATGAGAGATGCATCTCTGCAATGAAATGTTTTTTGTTGTTTTAACCTAAAGAAACGATGTCACTGATGTCAAAGATATTCTCTTTAAAAGAGATTTTCAAGATAAGAAAAGTAACAGTTTTCTGTCATTTCTTGTTGTTGTTTTAAATTTTTAAGCGAAAACGTTGTCATTTTTAGATGACATTTACAAACTATTTGTGGACAATTTGTTTTGGTATACTGCCAACAGCATACATAGGCGGTATTTGGTTACAATAAAATCGTATTGAGTTTGCATTTAATACGGCATTTGCTTATTCCTTTTTGGAATTGCTTACCGTTTATAACAACTTACAAGGGCAGTTACAATATAAAACGAAATGATGGTGATGAAAGTTGCGCGTAGCATCTTTCATAGATTCGTTGAAGTGACTAAAACATTGGTATACGACTCGACAATTTAGGCAAAAGAATAGCCCAAGTAATGGATGAAAGCAATCGTAAATACAGATTACCAACACAGTTCCATCTGCAGTCAAAATCAATGCGTTTGATTCCAAAGTTTGGCAGTTGATAACAGTCCCTTGTTACTACTACCGTAACTGTCAAATTAGTTGCCATTTATTCAGCTTGTTTTGCCAAATCGCCATGGGCGGATATAGCACTTAAAAATAGGTGGAAATAATGAAATTGTTCTAACAAAATGGGTGTTGTTCTCAGGCGTAATCGCCTTAATAGTTCTACTGGAAGGACAGAACGAGTCCAAGTCTCGACGAAACGCATGATTTTGCCCAAAACATTGTCGCAGTTCAAAAGAGTTTGTAGGTGAATCTGTCATCTGTAGCTGCCGTAATCTAACAAGTAGTGTGTTGGCTTATTAGACGTGAGACCATGGTTCAAATCCCAGAAAAATATTTCATCCACGATTACCGTTCAACAGATTTCTGGCTAAAACACATCAAAATAAAAACTACCTCACAAGTCCATCTATGATAGAGCAGAGAGTTTCTAGTTTCTCTGCATGTCATTGGCTTGGTCTTATAATATGTGTACAGCATGTCAAAACTAATTAGAAATAAAGAGCAATATATAATGTTTATTAAAGAAAATACAATTGTTTCTATTAGAGTTGAAGGGAAGTGGTCTCATCAGCTTGAGCATAAAATTTGGGCGTTAGATCCAATGTATTTGACTTAAGTTTCCTCAGTACTGTACAAATGACAACAACAGCATAGAAGTTATATGCCTCCTCCTCTATTCCAACTCCAGCAGAAGCCAGTAAATGGAAGACTCGTTTCTTTCTTATAGCAAATCATTCATTTTCTAATTAAATCTTTAAATACTTGTTATAACCCTTTAGTAAGGACTACAACCTAGTTTCCCACGCCACCTATGTTGTGTGTGTGACTTTAGCGGAACCTACTGTTTATTGTTGACTGCAAACGATAGGTTTTAAAATACTTTTTTGACTTTTATTTAATTCTCAGGGCTTTTGGAATTTCAGGCTTGTAGGGACACGCTATGTAGGTGT
Source organism: Sarcophaga bullata (assembly GCA_005959815.1). NCBI lineage: Eukaryota > Metazoa > Arthropoda > Insecta > Diptera > Sarcophagidae > Sarcophaga > Sarcophaga bullata. The sequence goes on from QOCX01000755.1 coordinate 30,850, forward strand.
GCTTGGCACCAATACCCTGGCACCTCTTCCCGTCAATACTGCTAAGTAAGAATAATTTGATTAGATCAGCTATTAGAGAAGTATAGCTACTCTATCACCAAATTCTGAATAGATGTACTTTGAGTCTACTGATTGGCTGAGTCAAAAGATTGATTATCCAAACTTAGATTATTACTAGAACGTCTGAGGCATAACTCAGATCGTCTCTTATTGATTGATTGAAATCCATTCGGTATGAGAAAAGTCTCTTTGTCTTCCTTTCTGTTGAATATACTTTTCTCACCATCCGTTTTCACTCTACAAACAGGTACTGGTCTCATCGGCGATATGTAAGAACTTCGTATGATCTGGGACTCAGCAGAGAGCGAACTTTTCTGTTTGCAAAACTGTGCAAAATACTTCTAAAGAGAGAAATTTATGGCAACTGATGTTGTCATAGGCTATAAACTTCGAAGTTTCGAGGTCACCTCAACAACTGCTTACTAGAAGTGCTTTAAGAATTTAAATATTAAATCGAAGATATTTCTCTCTTTTCCCTTGCATACTATTTACTTGTTAATTTAGATTTATTCTCTCCTTAGAAAAAGAAAGAGAAAATGTTATCGTATTGATTTTATGAACATTTTACATGAACTATCCTTCATCTAACATTACTGGCTTAAGGATAAACCAATTATATGGCCTGTCATATTGCCCGTATAACAAACCAAACTAAACCAAACCAAACCAAACCGACAATGAAGGGTTTAACAAACACCAGAAGATAGGGTGGGGGAGGTAACAAGGAAAGAGGAATGAAAATAAAATATTTTATTTTGTTTAGTTTGTCGATTGTCAATAATGTCCCTGCGGAACATTTTTCAATGGCATTTTATTTTCTCTGGTTGTACGGTTTTTATGAAAACTAAAGTTTGTTTTCTTTCCTATGCTTCCTTTAACATTTTTTCACTCTTTTTTTCTTTCATTTTCATTTCATTTTGCTTCAATATTATATTGGAAAAAATTTTGTACCATTTTTCTTTACTTTTCGATAATATTTTACTCTCAAGAGTTGACTGTTGGAGTTTTCCTGCTCATTCGTTACAGATTTTTGCCCAGCTATACGGCATATAAAACATTGTCAGGGAAAGAAGAAACTAAAAACAGAAAGAAAGAAAGAAAAAAATAAAAATTTGAGGCCATTATGTGTGGGTATATCTTTGGTAAATAACTGTTGAATTGAGTTAAACTGCATTGATGCAACAATCAGTAGCAGTAGTAGCAACCAAATACAGCCAACAATAGTAATTGTGGCTCTGGTAGATAAAGAGTGTTGCAATTAGTAGGTGTTGATTGCTAATAAATAAGCTGCCAGGTTTTCAATTTCAAATTAATTTCTTGAAATTGAGAGGGTAAATCAGCATATGAGTTTAATGATATTTAAGTTAAGCCACGCATAAATCACGCATAATCTCCTGATGACAATAACGGGAACACTTTTTCCATAAGCTGATATACTTTTCCCACTTGACGTACGAAAGTCATCATCATTTGCAAAAAAACTTCCTTTTTTCAAAACTTTAAACTGTTTTGTTTCTATCACATAACTTCCAGTTCAAAATCTTGATTTACACGGCCACAGCACTCTGAATGTAAAGTAGCAGTTTTTCAGCAGTCTTTATTACCACATGTTTGTCAAAAAAATGTAAGTAATCGAAAAAAAATGCAAATCATCGGCAAAAAAATGCAAGACATCAATCAAAAGAGGTCAGCCATCTACATACCAAAATATTCAAGTCATCGACCAAAAAATACAATTCATCGATCACAAATATGCAAGTCATCGACCAAAAACATGCAAGTCATCGACCTAAAAACTGCATATCATAAACCAAAATAAATGCAAGTCATCATCCAAAAACTGCAAGTCATCGTCCTCAAACATGCAAGTCATCGTCTTCAAACATGCAAATCATCATCCAAAAAATGCAAGTGATCTACCATAACAATGCAAGTCATCAACCAAACAAAAATGCAAGTCATCCCTCAAAGATATGCAATTTGCGAAAAACACGGCATTTTGTGGCCTATTTATATATAAATGTATATGAACTCAATGAGAATTATTAAAATTTCGTTTTTTTTTTGCTATTTTAAACGGTTTATACACTATATCGACTATATCATTGGTTCCAAGTAAGCCCGACCGTACGGAAACCTGTTTTGGATTCCTTGATACCAGTACTAGGTCACACTTTCACCAATGGATCCATTTTTATGTGATTTCGCCCGATTTATATAAAGCACTCTTTTTTGCTAATTTGAAAAAAAAATATGTTGCGTCGCTTTTAACTCCGGCCATAAAATAACGTCCGACCTTAAGGCAACCTCTTTTCGAATGCTTAAAGCTGTAACTATCAAGCCCACTTGGTCCAAAAACTTTTTGCGTGATTTATGGAAGGCAAATAATTTATTTTAGTTGCAGAAAATTTATACTCGAAATTTTTGTCTACGAAAACATTTTCAGTGGTCAAAGGTGTCGTTTCTGTAAGTGTGGAGCCATTATTTAAGGGAAATGGGTTTTGTATTTCCTGCAGGGCTGGCAAATATAAAAAATCTGTTCGATTTCTCCTATGCTCCTGTTTTAACATTCCATTACTTCTGGCACCACTGGGAACCTTCTGGTCATGTGGGAATTCTCCGTAATAGGCATGCAGATGAGCTTGTAAGGAGGGGAGCTTAGACGCCACCCCTGATGCGTTCAGAACTCCATATGGTGCAGGGATGGATGTTTGGAATGGTGGGCTCATCGAAATGGAAGATAAGGGAGGCAATCACTTTTTGTTGG
>QOCX01000755.1:49008-72922 GCA_005959815.1 Sarcophaga bullata
ATATCTGCTGAGAGAAAGTCGCCTAAGAAATATTTTTTTCATATTTCGTTTTTGATGTCTGACCGGCGGTTCGAACCCTGGCGTTTCGTCTAATAAGCCAATACACTACCTACTAGACTACGTCAACTTCTACATACATTTCATATGAACGATATCTTTAAGATGCCGATTGCCTGAAAAACTCTAGGAAATTTGGGGGGTGATGTTAAATCGTTAAGGCAAAAAAAATTTATAGGGCTCTGAGTCCAAAATAAAACCTGATGACAATATAAGGTGGGACATTCTTTATCAAGATTTCGTTTTACAATATTTGCCAAAAAAGAAGAAAGCAAAAAACATGAGAAGTTACTGTAATTGTTTGTGTGTGTAAGTATATAAGTTTGTAAGTCCAATAAGTTTGCATGTGTGTAAGTCTTCATGCATGTATGTGTTGCCTTCATATTACTGTTTGTGGTAAAAGTAAGCATTTTGAATTATTTTAGCCAAACTACGTGACTTACATATTTGAATTGAGTTCTTATTCTGCTATTTTTTTCCCTTTTTTTTTCACCAAATTTTTTTTCCAATTTTTTTTTTATGCTGAGGATCTATCAAAAGATAAAATTTTGATTTTCCTTATAACAGAACCTTTGTTGTGCTAGCTTACAAGACTTAAAAAGCAATACAAAATTTTGGGGGGAAACAAAATTAAAGCAGCCAAGTCAAGTGGCAGTAAAACCTTAAATAAAGTTTAAAAAAGGAGGAGGAGGAGGAGCTATTATGTCGTACAACATGTTTCTAGAAATTGTACTTTAAAGTGCTTGAGTTTAACACTTAATGTTTACCCTGCCGTCAGCCTCTAATAAATGTCAATATTATGACATGCCTTACATCCATCTACACATTGTAACTCTTTTTTTTATTTTTTTTTCTCTTCATAACGAATGAAACATTCATTTCACACCATGCATGCTAGCTATTGTACCTCTCTCTATATGTGGGTACTTACTTGTGTATTGTTTGAATAACCAAACAACTAAAGTGTAAACGTCTTCATCTATTTTAGCCATATTTTACCAATTTGGTTTCAAGGTGTTAATGTTTTTTTTTTGTTACTTCTACTGGCTGAAAAAATTCAATAAAGTAAAGAGCCTCTTACATTATAACTTCTCGAAGGTACTCATATGTAAATAAAAACCTTTCAACACTTGTAGTTTGTAGCCGGTACTACGGCTTCTGGCTGGCTTATAACCAAACAAATATTTTCAAGTGCTTGTTTTTAGTTGTTGTAAAAACAACAACAGCATGTTTCCTTTTTTTCTCTCTCTTATTTTTGTTTTTCTATAATTTATTGGTTTATTATTTATGTATGTTTGTGCGCGCTTTCAATTTGTAGACCACTTTAAACAATTTGCCCCAGAGGACCTGCTTTAGCTTTAGCTTTAAACAATTTTAGCATGCGTATGCGTGTCTTTAAGTACCAATTTTTTTCGTACTTTTTTTTCTTCTAACAATTGATTGTTGTACTTGTAATGTCTGTAAATTATACGCAATATTAAATATGTAGCACCTAATTAGGTAACCTGAACTATATTTTCTATTATAAAACGGTCTACAAAATTTTCACTTTGTTTACAGCTTATAACAACAGCCTGCCTGCAGGTAAATGCCCAGTAGGAAATTTTGGAAATTTTTTTCAATTATTATACGACTTTCAAAATCAAGTAAATGTTTCTGCTGGCATTCCTGTAAGATGTTGTGCAGTCCCTTGTGCTGAGCAGAGACTTCTTCGATTAGTTTAGTGAAATTCGCTTAGCTGTGGTGTCACAACGGACCGCTATGTATGCTCAAGTGATCTTTATTAATCAAAGCTAACACTCCAACTTATCGCCTGTAGAATGCAATATAAGTGTTCCTTATTTTGTGGCAATAACGCTGCTGTATTGATCAGTACTGCTGAAAAACATACAGGCAAACTCTGGCGGACAATACAGTTTCCTCCCGCCTTCATTTTGATGGAAGATTGCACTCAATACTAGCATATGAACTCATGGAATGTTAGCTAAGAGGCCAATAATGTAATATTTTAATTCTATTGGATCTCTCGTTAACCTTTTCTAATATTCAAATTTAAATAAAACAAAGTGTATAAGGGAAGACGCCTTAGCCTAGTAGTTGGTGAGTTGGCAGACAGTTCAGACATCTGCAACAGAACGAAATACGAAAAACCAATTGTCAGGAAAAGTTTCTCAAAAAATTCTGGAATCGACTTTTAACTGTAGAAACCGCCACTCTTGTATAAAATTAACACACGCAACATAAATGGTGTGAGAAGCTAGGACGTAATACTGGCCGAAAAACTATAATAATTAATCCGCTATATATGTATGTATTTGTATGAGATATCAATGAAATTTCTAATTCGTTTGAAAGTCCTATTGATGCCATTATAACATCGTCCAAATGCACACCACGGCTTGTCTGTGTCGTGCTTATCCGAAAGGTCCAATTATTCTGACGCATGTATTGGTTTGAATTTGATTTAAGTCAACCCTACGAAATAAAGTCTAATAGAGTCAAATTGTATGATCTTGGTGGCCAGTTCACATCTTATCCACGTGAGATAATCATGCCTTTGAATCGCTCGTACAGAATATTCAATAAGGCATGAGTTACTTGCCATGTAGCATCGTTTTGTTATAATCAAACATGTTGTTGGTATCCAGACAATCCAATTCAGACCAAAAGAATTTGAATCTGAGATCTATTTCACTGCCTGCAAATGACAGGTTTTTATCCAACTGCACAATATACTGTGAACAAACTCCTCAAATATCGATATTTTCTTAAATCTTATAACGATCGTAGGGCCATGCTTGGAGATCACATAACTACGTGTATATAGTCCTTATTTGTGCACACGTATTTCTTTGCATCCTACAAATATTATTAATTCCCAAGCTGAGATACTTTTCTTTTCGATTACCATATTGTCTATCCGGTATCTCAAACAGCTTTTGCCAAATACGAGGACAGATACAAATCATATGTTAAGAAGGGATCAAGAATCCGTAGCAGACAAAAAAGCGCCTGGAGACGTACGGTCTTGCAAGAACTAAGGCTTAATGACCTGACATGGGAAGGCGTAAAAACATCAGAGGAGAATCGTGCCAGATGGAGATGCTTTGTGGAAGCCATATGATCCCGAGATTGAGCATGTGAAATATTGTCTGACCGATTTGATTTTTGATTGATTGATTGATTGTAGGATAGTTCAGGCTGAAATCATGGCTACAAAAATAACTATGATAGATACACATTATAGAGAGGAAGTCGTAGAAGAAATATTTTTTTCCGATTTCGTTTTGTTGGAAATGTCTGATCTGGGGTTCAAATCGTGGCCTTGCATATAATAAGCTAACACACTACCTACTAAACTGTGGCGACTTCATACATTGAGATTTCTGTTTGACAATACGAAGACTACTTGAAAATTTCCTAACGGCCTCTAAGTCTCAATGGACCACTTTAAAATAAATTCCAATGTGAACGGTAGTCATACGAAAGCCACACAGCCATACGGAAAACAAAAGGTTATGATACCCTCGTAAAACACAATAGACTTGAAATTGTTTTCAGTTTGTTGCCGTAGTTATAGTTTGATCGTGCTACATAGTTTCAGTTTCAGTTGCTGCAACATGCAACAATAAATAAAAATAGAAAAACATTTTTATTGTTGAAAGTCATTAGATTGAGCTAAAGATTGAATCATGCCACGGCATAAATTATATACAATTTGTTCAACAAGCTGTAGCATGTTTGTTGTTGTTTTTCTATCGTCATCGTTTTCAGGTACAAAGATGGATCACTTTTTCTCTTTTCTTTGTTTCCCCTCCGTCTTTTAATTTCGAAAGCTATTGTTAGCGGCTAGAACGGAACGTGTACAGTAGGTGTGAATTTGTATTCTGTGTGCCGGAAAGATTAACTATAATCATTGAGATTTTTGTTTTTGTTTTGTTGTTCCTTTAGAAATTCTTTTTAATGTTTGTATTACAAATTGTTACTTTGTTTGTGTCATATTTTGTACAATAAAGTTTGAAATTTTTTTTTTTTTTTTTTTTGGGCATTTAAATTAAGAATGTCATGTTAAAAAAAATATTTGTTTTCAGGGGTCAATGAATTTATTTTCTATTCGAATTCAAGTGCTTCATTTCCAATTCCAATATTTCAATATGAGGTTTTTATTCAAGGAACATAAATTCCATTTGCCTAAAACAATGTTTAACAAGAAGTTTTTGCCAGGACGTTCGTACAAAAATCCTTTAGACGTCAGCTTAAGTTAACTGACTGACTTCTTTTTCTTCTTTTTATAGTATATTCCACCTGTAAATGACACTTTTTATTATTTTATTCCTTTTCTACTTTGTTTCTTTCCATTTTTTTTTTTTTTTTTTGTTTTTATAAGATTTTGCATCTCTTCAGAATGCAAACAAACTCATACATAATCAAACGAAGAAGAGAAAAATAAAAGAAAGTCTTTAAAATCAAAAAAAAAGAAGATTTTTTGGCAAGTAAGAAAAACACTCTGTCTTGGACTTAAGCCAATAAACAAAAACTTTACTTGCCGCTATAGGCAGCATATAACTTTTTTGTAATGACTTTGTAACAACATGCAGAAAAATGTTGTCAATCCTCCATTGCTCCATAACGCATAACGTATGTAAAGTATGTTGTTTTCAAGGTTATTTAAAATGTAACATGAAATAGAGGGGCCTTTGGCGTGTGTGCCGAGGGACTCACTCTATATCTCCATTAGCGATCAGATTTGTCTGTTTGTTCTTCAATCGATCACTTGCCCCGGTCAAGTTGGCCATTGCGTGGAGATTATTTCGAGACGTCAACCTGTCCTGGGTCAATGAGGAGTCCTGCTCCACCGCTAGACGCACCTAGTTCCTGATGGATAGAAGACATACTCACCATTTACTTGGACTTGGTCGTGGCATTATCTCAAGCACAGTGGCCATATTTACAAGTCATTGTGTTATGGTTAGACATACGGACAGGATGCGGCTTCCATTCAACGACTTCTGCCATGAGTGCAGATCCGCTGAGGAAGAGGAGACTATTATCCACTTTCTTTGTCAGTGCTCATCTCTTGCTAGGCGCAGATATAGGTTATTTGGCTCTTCATTTAATATTTTGATGTCAAGGATATAGCCTCTATGGCTGATTTTCCAGCTTGGGGTAAACGTGCTTTTGTTGTGCTCTGACTAACTTCTTTCTCTTCCCTGGCTTTGGTCAGTACAGGGACTACGTTTATCTGTGGCGTCACAACGGGCCACTATGTGTGCTCAAGTGAGCTTTTTGATATCAAAAGCTACCACTCCGACCTATCTATAGGTGTGGCCAGTCATTCTTTTGTGAAATGAAAGATTTAGCCACAATAAGGTAACCGTCATTTCTCTCGCTTTCTCCTTCCGGCATTGGTACCTGACTGAGAAATTGTACAACAGAGAACTTCATGATTGAAATCACCATAGTCTAGTAGATACAGTGTTTGGTCACCAGGTCATATATCCCGAACGAAACGAAATATGAAAGACATTCGACTTCGGCAGCTTCTTCTCTGTAAAGGTATCTATTGTAGTTATTTTTGTGGCCATAATTTCAGGCTGAACTATCCTACAATCAATCAATAAAAAATCAAATCGGTCAGACAATATTTCACAACCTCCCTCTGGGGATCATATGGCTTCCACAAAGCATCTCCATCTGACACGATTCTACGCTGATGTTTTTGCGCCTTCCCATGTCAGGTCATTAAGCTTTAGTTCTTGCAGGACCGTGCGTCTCGAGGTGTTTTTCGGTCTGCTACGGTTTCTTGAATCCTTCCTATCATATGATTTTTATCTTACGCAAACGCGGGTCAAAAGCAGTTTAAAATATCGGGTAGACAATATGAGAATGGAAATGAAAAATATCTAAGCTTGGGAATTAATAATATTTGTAGGATGTAAAGAAATACGTGTGCACAAATAAGGACTACATGCACGTATTTATTTGATCTCCAAGTAAGGCCCTACGATCGTTATAGGATTTAAGGGAATATCGATATTTGAGGAGTTTGTTTACAGTTTATTTTGAAGTTTTATGTCTGGACACGTACTATGTTTTCTATTTCAAGATTTATTTTATATCGAAAAGGTTTTCAAATAGAAAAATCATTCTTTAATCATACTGATAACATGTTGATGTAATTGCTCGCTAAACGCCCTTATTTCTTATTAATAAATTGGAATTGGTTCTGACACAATCGAACTCGCTTCAATGGCAAGTGAGGCATATAAGGCAATACATGATAAACGCTTATTTTATCCACACTAATCGAATACCTTCGTTCTTTTTTCGTATGTAATGCGTAAAATCGTAAACAGTGGAGCTTGTAATCAGATCACTGGAACTGCTTGGATGCTCACAAACATGGAGTTATCGGGCAGAGTGCCTAACACATCAATCGCGTCATTCTAATACCATATCAACTTTCGTGGACAAATGGATCCATGATATAACTATCCATGAAAACATGTGGTTAAACGTAGATATGGAACGGGTTCTGAATCTCTATATAGAAGTACCAGAGAACAAATTATTCCTCCTATTATCAGACCGTAAGAGACTATTTCAAGTGGAGGTACATACAATATGAGGATAAAGTATAGCGTGAGCAAATGATAAATTGTCTAGCTTGACTTACATTTGCGGCAATAGTATCTAGCGATACGAGCTCATGAACTATGCTGGAATGTCAGGCGTGGTACGGTGTGCATGTTACGAGTATATAATCTCTTCTCTTGCCATGAAATGTTTCTCAAAAATCTATCGTTCGAAGTCGACTTTAAACTCTACCTTCCGCCACTCTTAAGATGTATGGTTGTTAACCCATAATGATGACTTTTTGCCGACTTGTTGGTTTAGGTATGCGATATTAGATCTCTTCCTGCAATTGGATCTCTTCCTTTTGCAACCTATCTCTCTACCTAACCTTTATTAAAAAAGAAAGTAAGAAGTTTAGGTTGTAAATTCAAGGGGACAAGCTAAGTACGCCAAAATGTTTTTAGTATGGCAACCAATTTGTACACGTGATTAAGGAAGCACTTCCATTATTAAAAACATCTCTATTAACCTTCTGTTAGAACTAGCTTTACCACTATATTAGTTGCAATAAAAAAAAAAACGTTTTATGCCCAAAATTTTTCGTGCGCACTCCTTATATCCCTGTATTCAATTATTCATTCTACTTTTGAATTTTTAAGCTATTTTATCAACACACTTTAAGTCGACTTAGATCACTCTTTTTGAGGTTTTTTTTTCTAATCTTTAGCAGAAGTGTCTGGATGTTCAGTTTATATCCTCCATGTCTGCATAAAATAAGAAAAAAACACACTCTGCAGCAACAAATATATGCAAACTATTGCAAAAAAAAATGCAGCTCATCAAAACAGGAAATACAGTAAAGCCTCGTAAATAATGACTTCATTATAAAGACAAAATCATTTTCAATTCAATTCAAAATCCCTTGTGAAATATGCTTACTCTGCTGGGGCAGACGACAGAAGCAACTTCAAAAGGAATAGAATATGAGTGAGAGACTCTGGAAAAATAAATTTTAAAGGATAAATAATACTCCTTCTAAAAGGACAAAAAAAAAAAGAAAACAAAATAAAATAAAAGAAAGTAAAAAAAAGTAAAATAATAATGCTACTTTGACTGCCAAAAACGATTTATGCAACCTGTGTGGCCAACAAATAAAATATTAAAAGAGACAAGACTCCTGCCACATTCTAACCTTGCTTCCTAAGTAGTTTCCAAGAAAAAAAGTGAATAACTTGGTATGTGAGGAGGACATGATTCCATTGAAAAACATTCAATTGTGTGTGTGAGTGGAACAAGGCAACCTTTACTTACATTTGAAATAACAATCACTTGCATCTTCTCTTTCCTTCTTATGCTTTTTGCCAACGAAACTGAGAAGAAAAAGGCACACACTGCAGATATCTGCTCTACAGGTTTTTAAACAATTCTTTCTGTTTTCTTTAAATTGTTTTTTTTTTATTATTAATGTTGCATGTAGCATCATGTCCTTTTTGTTTAGACTCCTTAAAAAAACTTTCTTGTAATAAGTTTGTTATGTTTTATGCGTCTTGTCTTGTCCTGTCTAGATGCAAACTTTTAATCGTAGTTCACTTACAATGATAATGGCATACAGGTATGGCATGTGTTGTCCTTTTCTTCTTTGGCAATTTAAAAAGGATATTGTTTTTGGTCAACATATGTTATGTGGCAATAAAAGAACGATTAAAATAATGGCTCAATCACATTTACAATAAAACATACACGATTTGACATGCGAGTATTTTTTGAAAATTTATGCAAGAGTTTGTAATACTTCGGAGTGATAAAGCTTTTTGACTTTGAATGAAACAAATTCCAAAAGAATTTAAATTTTTAAAATTCCTAAATCACTTGGAATTTTCTAAGTTTGTAAGTTTAACTTTAAAGTTGAAAAATCAAGTTTTTTTTTTACCAAATATGACCATAAATCCGATCTAATTTAGCTATTTAGCTATAGGACCAAGGATTCTAAAACAGTTTTCGTTATGGTCGGATAACCCTTGGGACCGGCGATATAGCCGACGGAGCGAATTGTTTTCTTCAAATGAGCATAAAAAGTGCTCTAAATCGGTCAAAATTCCATGACGGTCGGGTAATCTTTGGGATCGGAGTTATAGCCGATGGAGCAACTTGTTTTCTTTAAATGTGCAAAAAAAGTGCTTTAAATCGGTCAAAATCGAATATATAATGGACCTAGTGGGGAAATGGACCTAGTGGCCTGTAAAGCTATAATCCCAAGCATTCCAAATCAGTTTTCATGGCGATCAGGTAATCTTTGGGATCGGGTATATATCCGACGGAGCGAATTGTTTTCTTCAAATGAGCAAAAAAAAGTGCTCAAAAACGGTCAAAATCGAATAAAAAATGGACCTATTGGGGAAATGGACATAGTGGGATGTAAAGCTATAATCTCAAGCATTCCAAATCAGTATTCTTGGCGGTCGGGTAATCTTTGGGACCGGAAATATAGTCGCAAATTAGTAAAAAAAGTGTTCTACATAAATCGGTCCGAAATCGTATAAAAAATGGACCTAGTAGGTGAACTGGACCTAGTGGGGTTGATGGCCATTGTCTCAAGGAGTCCAAAACAGGTTTCCTCTTGGTCGGGTGTTACTCACAACCGTAGATATGTGTATCAAATGAGCAACAATAAACTGTTTTATGTTAATGGAGATAAAGATTTTAGTTAAATGAACTTTATTTTAATAATTCTCATTAAGTTAATATGCATTTATATATATAGAAGTAACAAAATGTCATATTTTTCGCAAGTTGTAAATCTCTTTAGTAGATGACTTGCATTTTTTTTTTTTTTTGTGGTTGATGATTGGCATTTTTTGGTTGATAACTTCCATGTTTTTGGGTCGATGACTTGAATTTTTTGGTCGATGACTTGCATTTTTTTGTGTCAATGACTTGCATATTTTTTGTCGATGACTTGCATTTTTGGGTCCATGACTTGCATATTTTAGGTGTGTGGCTTGCATTTAGTTTTGGTCGATGACTTATTCTTTTTAGGTCGATGACTTGGATTTTTTGGACAATGACTTGCATTTTGCTTTGATCGATGACTTGCATTTTGTCTTGATCGATGACTTCTGACCAAAACCGCTGTGAGTAAAATAAAATAGCCATGAAAACATTATCAAAAATCTGTCGATAGGAGTGGGCTATACAGAAGGTCCCGCCACTCATGGATAAAATTAACACAATACAAGTGATGTGAGAAGCTAGATCGTCATTTTGACCAAAGGTTTGAAATGGCCAAATAAATAAATAAGTGTCGGGAATCATTTTCGAAAGACAACCACATAGGATTAAGGATTTAAATTTATCTTCAAATCATTACTGGATTGTTGTGTTCAACAATCTAGTCCAGCAGAAGAAAATCTATTTGATGTGGATGCCAGGACACAAGAGATACGTCGGAAATAAAGTGGCGGATATCTGTGACAAGGCGCGCGCTATTTACGTATGCTGTCGTATATAGGATCACCACGACAAGACAGAGGTGAAGACAATAAGGTAGCAGGCGTCTTTGCCAAAACACATGTTATTTTTCATACCTATGGATAGAAGGGATACTGGCTAATATACGTATATGCCTATAAACTGTGTGAAGAGTAGAATCAATTTGTCTTTAAATCTTATTAATATCCGATCTTTGCTCCGTCACAGGTACAACAAGTTGCTAAACAGATTAAGAACCTCATTAAGTACACAACCCACATAACAACATAAATTATATAACAATTAGCCAAAAAATGGACGTGATATTACACGTCCTTTATAATTTCTAACCACTTACTTAAAAATAGAGCCATTAATTCATTATTTTTTTCTTGTTGTTGTTGCTTTTCTTTATCAATTTACAAAAACAAAATAAGCCGTTTGCTACTTTAAACGGAGTATTCATTAGCATTGTATTGTCCGGAAAAAAACCATTCATCGTCATGCATATTTTTAATGACCCCCGCCATACTTTGCGTGTATGGCAGTCGAGTCTACAATTTTTTTTTTCATTTTTTTTTTTCAAATGTATGGCAACAAAAAATATCAACAGGAATAGTAGCAACATAAAAAAAGTGGACTTTAAAAAAAAAAAAGATTAGAAAAATTAAAAGGAAACAAGGTTGTGAAAATAAACTCCAATAATGTTTCTGGAATTGTGAAAAAATTTAGTTTTGAAAGTCTATTGAAAGCGCTTTCATTCCATTTATTGCATTCGTTCATTCATAGAGTTTCACACTTTGGTAAGCGTTAGTTTTTTTTTAAGCATTCGGTGTTGGGCATTTTATTTTTTTTTTAGAAGAGCAACTAGAATCATGTGGTATGCAACAGTGGTGTGGTACAAAAAAATCTATTTTGAAGAGATATGGTTACTCAAGTAGAATATTATTCGGGGCATTCTATTTAAAATTTCTCCTCTCTTCCAAACGACACACTTGAAATATCGATAAAATAAATAAAATAAGTGGATAGCTTAAAGCCAAGTGATCGCCATGAAAACGAACCGTTCCAAGATTTCACGGTATGTGGCTTTATACTGTAGGTGATGCCACGTTTGAATAAACTCAACATACCCAACATAAATGGAGTGAGACGTAATCCTGACTGAAATATTGTCATGACCAATTAAGTAAGTTAAGCGAGTAGCTCAGAAAATATTTCAATCTGACGCGTGCTAAAGCTGGGCAATGACATAAGAAGTCTATTCTTTACATGTCCTATATTCGCAGTACATTTGCCACATTTATCGGTAAATAAAAATTGTTAATCAACATCTTATAGTTCAAAACATTTCCAGACTCTGTGCTGTAACTTCCTGATAACTGCCTATCAACAAAGATATTAGCATTCATTCTAATTGAATTTGAGTCGGCGCAAGCAGTGTGTGTTGGCATAACAGGGGTAATGAAAATAGTTACTACAGAGGGTTTAAGTTCGCAGCATATAGTTAAGCTGATTGTTAGGCTAATGGAAGTCAAGTCGAAAATGAAATTCATTAGTCGATATCTTGAACGAAGGAATCGATTAACTGTCCACTGAACTGAACTCTATTGTTTTGTTAAGCTGCATACTCTTTTAAAAGAGAGGATATTTTGTGGTGTAAAGATGAGTCGTTAGGAAATATTTCGAGCTCATAGGAAACCTTGCGGCTATTTTCTAAGTCTCCATCATGGCAAGATGTTCTCAATTCAACTTGGATAGGAGATACAAAAACCAGGACATAGCAATACGATCTGAAAATCATTCGCCATTCGAATACTCGTCTCTTAAAGGGTCACAAAGAAAATTTGATGGGATTGTCTGGAGAAACTAAATCACCTAGGTCGGCATAATAAGGTCACACTCTGCTGGACTTCAGGTTATACGATAACATTCGGCAATGGGCAAGCAAACGAGCTCGAGAGGAGGACAGCCTCTATACAACTGAAACGGTCAAAATCTTTCTATGGAGTGGAGGTGGGTGTGTTGTAGTGTATGCTCAACGGAAGTGATCAATGAGCAAGCAGACGAGTTTGCAAGGAGGATAGCTTCTATGCCACTGAAAGGGTCAAAATCTTTCTGTGGAGTGGACGTGAATGTGTTGTAAAGTATGCTCAACGGAAGTGAAGATAAAAAGAGGCAAAGGCTCTTCATAAATCAAGTGTATTTGAGGCAATTGAAACTTTCGTTGGGAAATTAAAATAAGAGGAGATCTGTGTCCTCCAACAGAATTTTCTACAAATAACCTAACTTTCGTAAACGATATTTAGACAGAGGACTGCAAATTTATAGTGGGGGCTATTGATAACACAACATATATAATCAGTGACGATCTAAATAAATCAGCGAAGGTTTTTCTTGGTGCTTGTGATAAATTAATATATTCCAAAAGGAAACACCTGATGGATATCAGGCACTAAGTAGTAAAGAAGACACGGAGCAGTAGGCTAGAAGCTTGACAATAGGCTTGAAGAAGACATTATAGGCATACCGTGTAAGTTATGAGGGCAACACAATAGATCGCAATGTCGCTACTACGCTACGCTACTTATTTGTAGGTATTACTGCACTGCTGTTGTTCCGCTATAGTCTTCATGCATTGCGACCGCAATTAAAGCATAAGTACCTGATTCGTATGGTTCATCAGCTATGTTCGTTCGTAGATACAAGACCAAATGTTATCTTCCTGTAAGTTTTCAAGCCCGGACAATGCCCAAGTATCTTACATTGTTGGATATATGGATGTCCTTATCAACCGGACGGAAGAATTAAACTACTGTACTTGAAATACGGTAGAATTTCAATGGAATACTGCACTTATAATAAAATATGTATATACACACGCAAACAAATTGTAAAATTGCCACATAAGTTTAGACATTCTGCCCCTAACCACGTGTTGGTATAGAAACGTATGTTTTCCTCTATTTTTTTTTTTATTAAAACACCAGCAGTAGACGTGATATAGAATACCGGAAATTCCGTAACAAACTTTAATTCATTTTTAACTAAAAAGAAAATTAAAAAAAAGAAAAAAAATAAAGAAAAATGAAACATAAAGAGCGGAAAATAAGAGAAGAAAAAAAGATACAATATTCAGCATTTTATTAGTTGGCACTACTACTACTACCAGCGCTGTGATACTTGTCTCATGGAACGGTTAGTATAGGTTGCCACATGCACGTTAATAAATTTAATTATCAACGGTTGGGATATGTTTCGTTAAATTATTGTAGATGTATGATAAATGTATATGTGTTGGTGCGCAGTTATAAACATTTCACTTGTCGTTGCACCATTTAATATGGAAATGCAGAGTTTAATTTCGTCAAGGATATTCAAAGGCAGGTTTTCACAGTTTTTTATTGACACGATGCTTTAATGCTTTAAATTGAATGCAAATATTTTAAACGCTTTTCAATTTGTTCTCTCTCTCTCTCTCGCTTTAAAATTAAAGCTCTCTTTAGTTTTGAAAATTTAAAAAAAATTCCATAAATTTTGAACGAAATATTGCCGTTTAATAAAAATCTTTTCTATGTTTTTTGTTTTTGTTTTTGTTTTTGTTTTTTTGTTTGTGATATAATATCCATGAAACATTTTTTCGTATTTGTTTTAGGTATTCGTTATCCTTTTTTCAGTTCGTTAAATTCACTAATAAATTAACACTAGAAATCCCAATACAATAACTTTTTGTATAAAAAAAATTTCGAATTTATAAGGCAAAAGTGATGAGAAGAATTAATTAATTAATCAATTTTATTATCCGTCGGCATAATGGCATCTGGGCAACCAAAGAAATCAGAGTCGGATAAAGTAAAACACCACCTAAGCTTCCTAGACAATTAAATGGATTAGTATGCCTAAAGATACTTTAAACAGAGATAAGGTTTAAACAACATGGATTGATGTTTGGTAGCAATATCTGCCTTATCAAGTTTAACAGCTACACAGTTATACGAAATATCCCTGTGTCCACGAATACTTATAGGATTGACATAAAATTGTCACAAGAAATAATAAAGAGAAGTCACATCAGATGACAAGCAGATTTCAAGTTTCAGATTGGAAGTTCCGTAGTATAGAGAGATCTGATTGCCGTTTGGCTGTTTAAAGATCTAGAAACGCTAGCAATAAGAGATACTCACTTAAGTGCTGAGGCCTGAAACACATTAGAGTAGCCTGGGAAACAGAGAGAATTCGGCAGCGTATGTTAAACACGAGTTTTAAACTTTATGCATAGATTTTTCACAGAATTCCCTAAGAAGACCATATCACAGCCATAGTGTGATATTGTCTATCAAATGTAGGCAGTTTTAGGATTGCTAATGAAAAAGAAAACGTGTTCTGAGAACATGGCATACAATCATCATTTTAAACAGACTGCTTACAGCTGTTCTTCAATAGAATCACTTGTGAATATTCATAACGTCAACTGGTGAATGTCTTATACAACGTAATTGCATGCTTGCGAACAGAACGTTGTGAGAAACTAGGTTGCCTGACTAAACGATGTAATGATCAATTAAGTAAAGAAGAAGAGCAAAAGTTTTGACAAGAAGAAAACAGAACTACGACTATATTTGGGGCCTTTTAGTGTGGTCAAATAATGATTGATCGCAAAAGCCATCAATCAAATGACAATAAATATCAGTGCTCCTTTGATATTTGTTACCTAAACAGTTTCAAAACAAACAGAAATCAAATATTATGAATAATGAAACCATGGCCGAGTAGTCTAGTAGGTAGTGTGTTGGTTTATTAGACGCGAGGACACGGTAGTAACAGCAGATCAGATGTCTCTATCTTCTTCGGCGGCTGCTTCTCAGCAGATTTCTGGGACAAACTCTGTGATAGTAAATAAAATTATCATGAAAAGTTTCTCAAAAATCTGTAGTTCGGAGTGAGTCCCGCCACTCATGCATACAATTAACACACACAACATAACAGTGCTCTGTTAAGTGCAAATTTTGTTCTGTTAAGGGCAAATTTTACTGTGTTAATGCCAAATATGGCGTTGGATTGTGTCCTGGGTTTTCAAATTCTAATTTATCTTCACACACATACTTTCCTGTACGTTCGATACAACGTGAGAAAACACTGCGGCAATTGGCTACTCGCATTCAAAAGTTTAGGCCAAAATTAAACGTTGCGCATTCTAGGTATTCCAAAATGTGGCTTTGCCAAAAATATCACGGCTAGTGCTGCAGAACAGTAGAGGATGCTACCCCGAAATTATGTACTCTAGATAAAGAGGGTTATGAGTCGCCGTAGTCTAGTAGGTAGTGTGTTGGCTTGTTAGACGAAAGGCCAGGGTTCGAATCCCCGGTCAGACATCAAAAACGAAATACGAAAAAAATATTTCTTCGGCGACTTCCTCTCAGCAGATTTCTGGCAAAAACTCTGAGAGTAAATAAAATTGCCATGAAAAGTTTCTCAAAAAATCTATCGTTCGGAGTCGACTTTAAACTGTAGATCCCGCCACTCATGTATAAAATTAACACATGCAAAATAAATGGTGTGAGAAGCTAGGCCGTAATCCTGGCTGAAGGGTTGAAATGGCCAATTATGTTATGTAGATAAAGAGGTAATGACGACTGGTAATGAAAAGCTGAAAACAGGAAAAAATAGGGGAATATGGTGTAAGAGCTCATTCAGAGCTGTAATGCCATGAAATGATAGTGAGTGCAGATGTCGCCCAACGATCCTAAAAATGATGGAGAAGGTGATGGTATACCCTGCGTAATCTAACGTATTTAACGTATGGATGGTAGTTGACTGAAGGATACTTGCATTAGCTATAAACACAGAAAATTTTCAGATGTGAAAATAGTAGATAAGATAGAGCCTGTGTTTATTCAGCATATGACAGAAACACCATTTTGAATTTGTTTCACGAGTACGAGTGGGTGATATTTCCATGCAATAAAGCCGAGTTTTTGCATCGATTCATAACTGGTAAACTTGTATTCATGAAGACCCAAACCCATAATATCTGTATACAATCCACTACGATCTAGTTTTTTACACCAGTTATGTTGTGATAGTGTTAATTATTTCCATAACTGGCGGGACGTACAATTTAAAGTCGACTCCGAAGGATTTTTTTTTTTTAAGAAATTTTTATGGCATTTTTATTTACTCTCAGAATTTTTGCCGGAAATTTAATAAAAGGATAAGGCTGAAGAAATATCTTTTTTTCATATTTCGCTTTTGTTTGAGACATCTGGCCTTATTGAATCGTGGCCTCACGTCTACTAAGCCAAAACACTCCTACTAGACTACGGCAACGTATATAATAACAGATCTGCTTACAACTGTTCTTATATGTTTGTACTGAAGAAGAATAGTTGGCTTGATCCGAACGATTTGATAAACAATCTAAAGTTTTGACAGAGATTTATAGCGTCATGAGTCTATCATCGGGTATTGTAAACACAAACAAAAATTTTTTACTATAAGATAATGTGAGAATAAGAACATATTTCGGAACTGTGCGACAATTAAGTATTTCAGCAGAAAACGACTGCTTACTGAGAAAGTTCTAGGCAAGTAGTTATACTTACAGTCATTGAACATCGTCCTGGGGTTTGTCAGGGCAACAGGTTTGGGGAACATATGATAGAGAAATTCGATATTCGAGGTTCTGAGCAGACCAAATAGATCTTTGGGCCTCTACACAAGCTGCCTTTCATAAAACCACTGCCGTGAATTAAAAATATTTTACCGGGATCTCTAGTGTTAAGGCACAAATATTATGTGTGCATGTACAGTTGCTAAATTATTTTCCAAACTTTTGTTAGTTCTTTTGAAAAACCCACACCCCCTCCTCCTCATTTTTTTGGGTTCTAATGTTAGCATGTGTGCTTTATTTCATAACATTTCAATTTTATAGGTTATGAATTCCGGGAAGCAAAAAAAAAACTTTCAATTCCCCTTTAAAAATTATTTAAAGAAAATGAAAATGATGATGTGATGCCTTCCAATCTACGTATTGAATTTTAAAATAGAAATTTGAAAAAGAAAAGGTTCACAGGCTTACACTCACACTAAAGTACAAAGATTTCATAACTTCCCCCTTTCCATAATTCGTTTCTAAAGCCGATAAAGATATGAAACAAGACAAGTTACCCAGTTTCCCAGTTCCCCATTTTATTTTATTATGTTTTTCATCGTGTCCTTCGTTATAAATGAAACGATGATGCTTTTTGCCATACGATACTTTATTTTTAAGGGGGGACGATTTTTTCTTTCTTTCTTTCTTTCTTGCTTTACATTGTAAGGAGATAAGAAATAAAGTTTATTTTAGGCTTCAATTCCTTTTTATTTTTTATTTTTATTTTTGAATAACAAAAAAAAGCAACAAAAAAAATAATGACAGTTATTTGTACAGGTATTTCCAGGATACCATACAGGACATGTTGAAAATCCTGTTGTATTTGCATTTTTAAAGGAAACCAATATGAATTGCTACTCTTACATGTCCTTTTCATATTCATCGCATTTCGTTTTATTTAATTTCTATGGATTTAAGGAAGTTTTTTAAAAAAAAAAAACATTATTTAAGGAAACCTACAGCTTTTGTGTAGCTTTTTTTACATAAGTTTTCTTTTCTTTTCTTTTCTATTTTTTTTTCAAATTGAATTGAAAAAAATTGTATTTCTATTCAGTCTAGGCAAATAAATTTATGACTTATCATGGATATTGGCTTTTAAGAAGATAAGCCGTTTAAAAGACCTTTCGAAATATAAAAGAAATTCTCTTCAAATTGNNAGATGAAATGCCACGCATAGTAAATAAGATAACTAATGGCAGTCTGTAATACTTTTAAATAAATTTCAAAAATAATTTCATTTCGATTAAGGTTTTAACTTTAAATCGTTTGAATAGTTTACCAAATTTATTCTTTTGTTGTTAAGTACAGTTGTTCCGATTACAAATGGAAGATTATTTCATTCATATGCCTGCTGCCACTGGCCTTACTATACCTTATTCAATCTTAACAATTTTCATGCAATTTTTCAAGTGTATTGGTATTGAGTCGTATCTTGACAACGATAGAACGCTAAATCGGCTCTGGTTTGTCGGCATAATACTTTTCTTTAAAGGCGCCCTATAGAACATATTCCAACGGCGTGAAATCGCAGCTTCCTGGCGGCCAACTGACATCACCATTTCGGCTAATTAAACGGCCATCCAACGTTTGATACAATAAATCGATTGTGGCATGATTATATGTGTGGCAAGTTGCACCACCTAAAAAGAGCGGATACAAAAAAAAAAATCGATTTTAGTGGTGCGTTATGGGTCTCCATTGCCTGTAATGGTTGTGCCGCCTTTATTTTCAAAGAAATGATGGATCAGTGATCCCTCCGCTCCACAAGCCGCAGCAAACAGTCACTCGTAATGGATGCATTGCCTTCTGTAAGATCACGTGTGCGTTTTCTGAGCGTTAACAACTGCAATTTTGCTTATTAACGTACCCACCAAAGTGAAAATGAGCTTCATTCGAAATGATGACTTTTTTTCGACATCATCGTGCAGTTTCTCGTTCTCGTGTAGCGAAGCGAAACCGAAGTGGATGGTCTTGCGGCCTTAACTCTTGAAGCAAATTCAACTGTGTAAGGCGTCATATTTTCACAAAATTCGACTTAAATTGGTAAGTGAATGTTCAATTCTTGAGAACGATGGAAGTTGATACCCCAGTTTCCATATTTTCTGGTATTGTACAGTGGTACAAGCATGCTCATGTTTTGGCGCATCAATAATGAAAACAGTTTCACAGACATAAGCAGGAAACTTGCGTCTACCGGGCACTATTGGTCCTACTCTGCAACCAAATTTTCTCCGACATTATCCTTCAATTTCCGACAAATTGTGTTTGATTTGGAAATAAATTTCCCATAAATCCCAATGTTGCTCAAGCGTAAATTGATACATTAGAACAGAATGACATAAGTATTGCTAGAGTCACAATATCCCATGGTTCAAATATAAATCGATAGTTGTAGTCGAGTGCGTAGTACTTGTATGTTGGCTTGTAAGATGATAGTCCGTGGTATAAACCTCTACTTAAATATTTCGATGAAATCCTGGGAGCAGTCTTCTGACAACAAACTCTGAGAGAAAATAAAAAAAATTATTATATCATCTGTCTCTCTCCTCTCTCTCTCTATCCAACCACCGGATTAATAATGAGTTATTTGATAAGGTTGTATGATATTTATTATTCCAAGAAAAATATTTCAAAAGAGACACTCGAATTAATCAAACAAGTTCTCTTATGACATTTGTAAAGCAAATATAAAAGCGTTTAGAATGTCTCGCATCGATAAGGCAATATGATATGGAGGAAGAGAATGGAATCTCAGATTTGATTCATTAATTTATTTACAGTAAGGCAAAACACCTGACACAAGGCAGTTACTTGTGGCAACTTAATAAAGGCAACGACAACATCGAAAAGGACAATTCACTCTCTCTCTCCATTTCATTTCAATTTTTCATTTTTCAATGAAAAACGTAAATTTATTACAGAAGATTTGATTATGATGGAAGAAAATGGAAAAAAAAACTAGAAGAAGATTTTAAAATTTTCGATAATTTACAATCAACCACAAATACACACAAATAGACACACACTCACACACATATTAGCTAAGGAAACCACAAAAAAATTAAAGCCAAAAAAACCAATACAGAGACACAAAAGAGTTTCTTTTTTTTTGTTGTTTCTTTTGAAGGATTTATAGTCTCTTTAAAACTCACTCACTTTCCTTTGTATAGGGAAATAAGCAGGTTAACAATTGTTTATCTGGGCGAAAGCAAAAAAAAAAAAAAAAAAAACAACAAGAAAGAAACAGAACAAGAGATAAAGACAACAAATAGAAAGGAAATAAAAATTATAAATTGTTAAGGATCTTTAATGGGGGGAAGGAAAATTGTGAAATTATATGGTGGGTTATCTATCGATTTATATTTCAAACATCGATTATTGTGAATCTGGCCATACTTATGGCATTGTATTCTGTCACAAAATTCAGAATATTATCTCAACGGAATATAATGAATCGACTTAGGCTTGAGCAACGTTAGGATTTATTGGAAATTTATTTCCAAAACAAAGGCAATTGGCCAGAAATTGCATGAAAATATCGTACAAAATTTGATCGCAAAGAAGGACTACCAGTGCCCGGTATACGGAAGCTTATTGCTAAAGTTCACGAAACTGTTTTCATTGTTTATGCGCCTAGACGTAAGCGTGCTCGCACTCTCGAAAAGCTATCGCACTATCGAAGCTGTGGCTGAAAGCTCCATCAATACCAACTAGTCTTCGTTCTCAAGATTTGAACATTTCACGCACCAATTTGCGTCAAATTTTGCGAGAAGATCAAGGTATAGCGCCTTACAATATTCAATTGGTTCAAGGCGCTTGACCATCCGCTTCGTTTTCACTTCGCTGGATAGGTCAACGAGAAACTGCATGATGCTGTTGATTTTGTTATAAAAAATCATCTTTGCTGATGAGACTTTTGGGGCTTAGATAACTCACACATCACCTTACAGAAGCTAATGCACTCATTACGAGTGACTGTTTGGTGCGGCTTGTGTTATGAAGGCATCACTGGCCCATATTTCTTTGAAAAGCAGGACGCAGCGACCACAGCGGCCAATGGAGATACCTATCGCACCATGATAACCGATTTTTTTGTACCCGCTTTTCATGGCATTAATGTGAACGAGGTTTGGTTTCAGCAGCATAGTGCAATTTGCCACACATCTCATGCCACTTGACAACGTTGGACTAGTTTCTGTGGACAGCTTTTAAAGAAAATTGTTGTGCCGATAAGCCAGATTTATTGCGTCAAACGTTTGATGGCCGTTTAACTTGCTTGTCACTGGTCCGTGAAGAAGCTGTGATTTGACACAGTTGAACTATATTCTGTAGGGCGCCATTAGAAGAAAAGCGTTATGCCGACAAGCCAGAGACTATTGAGCATTTGAAGGCCAACATTCACGATGCCATTGTCGAGATACGACTCCATACACTTGAAAAACTGCACAAAAATTGTTTCCATCGAATAAGGTACTGTGACGACAGCTTCGGAAAATTACAAACCGTTTTTGTTTGATTGCATTTTTAAAATTGAAACTTTTAAATGGCCCACCCTTTTGCAGGATATTTTTGTGCTTCAATTCTTTTATAGATGTTTTGTGGATGGATTGTGATGGCAAGTGCTGAAGTATTGCCTTGACGTAACGATTTATCATTTTAATTTGCACTCAAATAAAACAACCAACATCAAATACCAACAACAACTTTGAAAACGTAACGTTATGCACAAAAGAAAATAAAAAAAAAAACATAGTGCCACTGCCAATGCCACTACCACGACTACTGCCACCCAAGCAAACTGGCATTAGTATGAGGAAGCACGCAACGCAAGTCAAATGTATCTCTGGGGACTTACAACATTATAAATGATTTTCTTTTCTTAGCTTTTGTAGAGCTCAACAGCATTAAAGCGTCAAAAAAAAAAACGCAGAAAAATATTTACTTTTCAAGTGTTTGGCAGACCAAGAAAGATAACACAAATAAAGAAACAAGAAAATTGTAAACCCTCAGCAAATGGCATTAATTTCGCTATGGACTGCTGCATTGAATACGTGAGTCAATAAGTTATAGAACAAAGGACAAATCCTTTAGAGGAGAGATAGAAAGTGAGAAGAAGGAAAGGAAGAAGGTAAAAGTTAAAAAAAAGTGAAAATAATTTCAAAATATGTAACGAATCGATTAAAATGGTCACACACTTTACATATAACAATGTTTGCTATCGCTGAGTCATCAGTTTTGTTTCGTGCAAACTCATTTGAGGCCTATATTGCCAAGACTATGTTTGATATTGAATACGCCACACACTGCATAGGTTAGGCTTAGGGGTAGCTGGATAAGATACTGAACGTATAACTGTGGCAATGAGAAATTTTCCTATAACTCTGTTGGATTTTAGCAATGTAGACCATGGTTAGAATAATGGAAGACACATCTAATGCGGAATTCATCAGGAGGCAACGTGGCCTAACAAATCCCTTCTTTACTATCCCTTAGGAAAATGCTTTGTAACGAGAACGAGTAATAACCTTAAAGCCTACATACTCCTTTAACAAGGCGTCGTTTCAATTGCCAAGTTCAGAAAATAAGGCAGAAACTTGGAAATTCGGTTCAAAAGTGCAATTTCCGCAATCCAAAAAATGTATGCTTATCTCTCAAGCGAAGGTTTATGCCACTGAAAGACGTTATCTATTCAACTTCGATAGGACACAGGACACGATATTGCAATACCGTGTGATAATCTGGTAATAAACCGAACATTCAGCTTTAATAAGGTTGACTCGTGACTAGAATGAAAAGCTGAATCAACTAAGAAGGTTTAGCTCACAGATTATGTGGAGTTTTTTGGCAATGAGCAGAATGAACAGAAAGCTGAGCCAGCTAAACAAGTTTAGATCACAGATCAAGTGAGAATTCGCAGCAATGAGTAGCCAAAGCAGCTTGCTTCAAAGCCACTGAAGAAGTCAGAACTTTTCTATAAAGTATGAGAAGCGTGGAAGGATATACCTGACGAATGGGAAGAGATGAAAAGAGGCCTACAATCTAACGTGCTTCAAAATTCACCATCATTTCTGTTTTTTTTTCTACGTACGAAGTTGCATTTCTCCAAAAATGGCCACCAATCTTCTTAAGATTTTTAAAAAATTTAAGTTTTTAAAATCCAACTTTCTCAAGTTCCAAAGTTTCACCAGATAACTTCACTACCACGTTTGGAAAGAGGACCCACCGGACCACCACTTGCATATACTGGGATAATCTTCTCCAGATTTTATAACAATGTTCACCAATATTAAATTCTCGGAGGCCAATTTTCTCAAGTTTTAAAATTATTACAGATATTCGACTACCACAGTTCAGGTAGAATGCGGTCGGCCTAAGTTCTGTTGGACTTTATTGCTGGTCAGTTAGCTGCCCTAGACCCCATTCAACGTATTCACGTCGTTATTTATGATTTTCCATGGCGATTTAGTAAAACAAACTGAATATATGACAACTAATTTGGCGGATGTATAACCGTTACCATACCTACCTACATAGCTGGTCATTGCAGCCTTTCAGTCAGGATTCACGGAAATTGTATTTACTTTTCGAATTTTTACCAGAAGTCTGCTGAGAAATGAAGTCGCTGAAGAAATATTTTCTCATTTTGTTGAAGATATCTGACCTGAGGGTTGAACCGGTTACTTAAGTCTTTACTTCCAAATCATAAGATTTTAAGGTCAAAGTTCAAGGCAGGAAAGGCAATATCAATTAGTCTCGTTACCTTAATGGCCTTCTTAATGGCCACCTGTCTGCCCTAAATCATTAAAAGTTAGAATTAAATTGTTTTACTACCGATTTTATTGAACACTTTTGTCTTAGAATTTATTGACTGCGATAACAATAATAAAAAAAACTTTTGCAATAATAAAGAGAAAGTAAGTAAAAAAAGAATTTTATAATCCAGTAATTAATAACCGCAAAAGTAGCAAAAAACAACAACAAAAAAGGAAGAAAAAAATAACAGAATGTAATTAATAATCCATAAATATGGTCCCTTTAGCAAATGTATTGACTTGAAAACATTTATTACCACAAATATTGCCAATTAACCGCAATTAATCCTGATTTATGAGCAAGAAATTCAGCAACAACAATAGCTATTACAACAACAATAATTATAAT
>QOCX01000755.1:72941-86065 GCA_005959815.1 Sarcophaga bullata
CAACAATTAAATATAAAAACAATAAAAACAATAAAAACAAACCAAAAAAAGAGTCAATTTAATACAATTATTTAAGGGCATACATTCTGCACTAAACAGTTGTCGGCAGCTAATTAGTAATGAATGATTTATTATATATATACATACATACAAACATAATTGGTCATTGTAACCCATCAGCCAGGATTAGGACCTAGCTTCTCACATCACATTTGTTGTGTTTGTTAATTTCTTCATACATGAGTGGCGGGACTTACAGTTTAAAGTCGAATTCGAAAGAGTTTTTGCCAGAAATCTGCTGAGAGAAAGTCGCCAAAGAGAGAGAGTATGACAATACTAGTTGCCCTTTATACTAGTTAATCAGGTTTATCGGGTCTTCCACACGGAACTTCAGAACGTTGACAGTTGATAGCGGCCATTTTCTTGAAGTTACATCTGTCAAAGTCATTGGCATTTATACCATCTGCTTTGCCAACTTACCGTGGACGTGTGGAGCCCACAACAACTTAAGCAATTAAAAAAATTGCTTTGTCAACATGGATATTGGGGAAAATTACCGCGAGCTTCGTTACTGGCCTGGGTAAGTGAACAAAAAAATTGTAAAATTTGCGCCGCTACCAATTCACATGAGAAGCGTTCGATGCATCCAGTAATAGTCACTGTATGGTATGGTTTTTGGGATGAAAAATTTATTGGTTGAAGTCGCAAACTTATTAGAAGAGAGGCCTCTCGGTTTAAACTCCAGGTCAGACTTCTCCAAAACCAAATGAAATTTAAAGGAAATATTTCTTCGACGACTTCCTTGTAACATATTTTTGGTAAAAACCCAGCGACTAAATAAAAATTGCCATGAAAGGTTTCTCAAGAAAAAATTTGTCATTCGAAGTCGACTTTAAACCGTAAGCATCGCCTCTCATGTTTAAAAATAACTCACAAGGCATAAGTGTTGTGAGGAACTAGGTTGTAATCCTGACTGAAGGATTGTAATTACCAATTATGTTGTATGTATGTATTGTTGTGTAATTACACCGAACAATAACGGTATCTAATTAGCTGACATCAACTGTTTCCTTTCATTTTTTTTTCAACACATACATTGACAAACATGTAAATACTGATACAAAACTCATACACACATAAAATTGGCAACAAATTAAGAAACAATAAAAAATGTACAACAAATTATTGTTATTGTTTATAAGTTTGTTTGTGTGTGTACATATATATGTACATGTTACTCGTATATGTTAAACTTTTCCAAGTAATATGTGAGGCGGTATCCCAATGAGAAAAATAACCGACTCAGTTAAGAAGTCAGCAGGTGGTGAACATCAAATTTAAAATCATGAGTGTTTTTATGTATTCGCTTATGGCTGAATGTGTGTTGTATGGACTCGTGTATTAGTGTGTATGTGTTGTACCTTTTCTGTTATTAAGAATTCAAGTAGAAAATGAAACTTTAATAAAAGATGGAATAAAAACAATGCAAAATAGGAAAAAATACTATTTAATGTTGTTTTTTAGGGTGTCCCTTAAAAAAAGAAAAGTTTAATTAGGAAATCTACTAATAGAATAAACATAATCGATGACTGTTGTTGGGCTGACTTTAATCTTGTTTTGTATTCAATATTCGAAATCATTCCAATCCTTACGTCCTAGCCGGACCCGAGAGACATGTTGTGGGTGTTAACTTCAGCCACGAGGGGCGAGAAAAACTAGTTGAAATGATAAGTTTTCTGTGTTGTTCGAGACGACTAAGCTCAGGTGTTTGAACCATGGTGACTTCTAAACACAGCAAGAGACTCTTAATGTTGAGATTTCTTTACAGCGAAGATTTTTACTGATTTCCACTACCTCAAATTCTTAAAAGAAGTGTAAGTAGATCTACAACGTTTTTTTTTTTTTTTTTTTTTTTTTTTTTTTTTTTTTTTTTTTTTTTGTTATTCAGAGCGCGCGTACAAACACCATGTTCGATACAATATCCTCTTTCATATAACCTTGGCTAAACAAACTCGTTTGATAAATACTTATTTGAGTGTTTATCTCGTTTTTAGTATAAGTTAGGGATTCGAGACAATATCAGAGAGTAGGTTTTAAAATGGACACAAAAATATGCAGCTAAGATGTTGGACACGTAGATATATGGGTTGGGGGGGGCAATAGCCATCAGTTAAATTGAGTGTCCCATGTCGTGTAGACATAAGTCAACAGATGTCAATATATTGCCCATGTTTTTCAACAAACGTCAACATACGTCAATACACGTTGACATACGTCAATATACGTCAACATGCGTCAACATGTTCATCGCTATTAATATATGCCCCATGTTTTTTCACCATACGTCAACATACGTCCACATACGTCAATATACGTCAACATGCGTCAACATACGTCAACATCTTCATCGCTATTGAGTTCACCCTAAAACTTTAATTGAATATTATTTTTACACTGCCAGCAGAAACATCTGTATTGCCGCTTCAATTGATATCGTAGGACAAAAGAACCACATGCATGAAACTATGAAAGTAATAATCATAAATGTACAATAAAAACAACAACAATAACAACAACAACAACAACAATGACACCAAAAATATGTTAAAATTGTAAAATAAAAAAAGAACAAAAAAAAAATATCGTTGTTCATAAATCGTTAAATGTTCGGTGTTAAAGACATAAAAGCGCATAATTTGCAAATAAAATGCTGAAACCAAACAAAAAAAAAATCGAAAAAAAATAGAAAAAATGAAAATGATTTCCATTTCACACTACAAGACAAAATTTTTACCACATGCTGGTCAATGGTCTATAAAATTCCAATTACTTACTGCTGCAACAACAATAAAAACGACATCAGCAACAACAATAGAACAACATGGACTGGGGAATGATTTGTTCAGTGAACAAGTGTGTAATGTTGTTCAGTTATTAACATGGAAGCAGCACAGAAATACAAAAAAATGGAAAAAAAATTTAAAAAATTAAAGAATGAAATAAAAATTTTAAATACAAAAAGCCTATTGATATAGGCACGGTAGTATGATATACTGAGGTACCAGAGGTAGAGATGGCAACAGAAATTGGTCACAACATTATGAATTTTATGTACTAAATAACAGGACTTTAGTTCCAAGCCTTCTTAGATTAGGTCAAGTTAATTTGACAGCCGGCTTAAAGGCCCTAACTTACTTGAGTCCTGTTAGATTCTGCAGGTAGAGCCTATTCCATCATACAATAACAGCTGTTGTTTGGCTTATCTCAGCCATTGCGATAATTTGATGAAATTGGGGAAATCATTGAAATTACATTCGGCGAGACACGTTCATTTAACTAATTCTGGGTGTTTAAGTAGCGTTCATATCAGGTTCCGGAGTAACTGACAGTGATAGGGGGAATGCATCCTGTAGTCTGCTTTTCTTCTCCGTCTTTATATTTGTTCTTTAAAAGTCGTTGTGGAATTCTCTCTGTTTGTCGAGACCTGTCTTCTCACAAGTGAGCTCATTATCCTATCTGCTCTTTCCAAGTATGTGAGGTGAGACCATTTGTCAGCCATCACTCAAAGGAATGCCAATAGCGCGCATGAATTCAAAGCGTCTACTTTGTTCTTACCTTCAATATCTCCATGTGCCGAAGCTCTCATAAGGGTAAGCATCGGATGTAGGATATCTACTCCGGAGATACCCGGGATCTAATGGTCACTTATATACATAAATGGTCATTATAAGGCTTCAGTCAGGATTACGACTTTGCTTCTCACACCATTTATGTTGAGTGCCTTAATTTTCATACATTAGATGGCGGGATCTATAGTTCAAACGGGAAATTTTTTTAATAAACTTTTCATGGAAATGTTTATTTACTCGCAGAGATTTGGCAGAAATCTACTAAGAGGAAGTCGAGGTATTTTTTTTCATATTCCGTGTTGTTGGAGATGTCTGGCTTGGAGTTTCAACCATGGCCTCACATCAAATAACCCAACACATTCCCTGCTAGAGAGAAGCTAGGCCGTAATTCTGACTGAATGGTTGCAATGGCCAATTATGTATGTATTGCCTGTTAGACTTCGGCGATTTCAACCTACATGGGTATCACAATTAGATTATTTGGATGCAAATGTAGCTGCTAATGTCGTTTAAACTTTTTCCCAGGATCTGCAGGATCTGAACTTATATAACCTAAAAGAAATTAACATAGAATCTTAAGGAAACCTTATTGAAAATGTGGTTTAAACAGGTCAAAATAGTTAAGAAGTTAAATCGCAGACTCTAAATAATAAAGCCTTAAAGGCTTTAAATTTCATTATAACTTATGTTGACAACCTTCTGCGTCAAATTCATTGACACATCTGGTTTGAGTAGAAATTTTAAAATTGTTATTATCTTAGCTGCATTGAATTTTTCACGTTTTTCAATTTCGTTAAAATGAAAATGGCAATAAAACCTCCATCCATTCAAAAAATTCAATGTCCTGTGAATTGTAATAAAATTTTTTTAATATTTTCTGTTGTTGTTGTTGTTGTTGTTTTTGTTGTTTTTGATTTTTATTTCAAAATTGATACGAATTTTGTATATTAAATAACCAATAATATACCTGCACAAAGGTATCGGTTGGTGTTACAACGATAGCGCATCAATATTTTTTATGGTATTTTCAACAAATAAAAATCGTAAACGAAAAAATATGGGCCGGGGAAGGGGGGTTTTAGGGCAATGTGCACTTTCTTTTTTTTTTTTTTGGCAAAGAGTGTTCATGCGTAACAAATTGAATATTTTTTTTTGAAGGGAACGAATGAACACATCTACTCTGGAAATAGAAATATTCAATCGAAATGAATGAATGAATGAATGAAATATTATTTCTAGTTTTAATAAAATTTTATTTGTGAATGAAAAATAAACAGAATAGAAAAACCTAAATCGAATTGCTTGCCACAAAAAAAAATTTTAAATTTTAAACTCAAATTTTTTTTGCTACTCAAAGTATTTTGTGGCAACACAAGCAACTTTAATGGTTTGCATTTATTTAATTGTGCCATTTAAAAAGTCGAAAACTATTAAACAAAAACCATTTAATTCTCATAATCTTACAAGCAAATATTAAATGGCAAATCATAATTGTATGCTCTACGAATATTTTCAACCAAAAAGGGGCAAAAGTAAAATTCTTTGGTGTTCTAGGAGTACAAGGGTGTGATGACTACGTAATATGCTTTAGAAGAATCGAAATTTGCTAGGTAAAGAGAGTGTGTGTCCATTGATTTATATTTACCGGGCTATTGACAATCACGATCTTGAATGCTACAGATGGGAAGTGCTTGAAATCTGCTTAAAAGGTAAAACCAACTTTAATTTCACTGAATAGCTCAAACATAACTTGTATTTTTTATGCTTGATTTGTGCTAAATGTATACACAAACTTTCAATATTTAACTATTCCATGAGTGTATATGAAGTCACCGTAGTCTAGTAGGTAGTATGTTAGTTTATTAGACGGTAGGCCACAGTTCAAACCCCAGGTCAGACATCAAATATGAAAAATATCTCGACTTCCTCTCAGCAGATTTCTGGCAAAAACTCTGTGAGAATAAATAAAATTGCCATGAAAAGTTGCTCAAAAATCTGTCGTTCGGGATCGACTTTAAATTGTCGGTCCCGCCACTCATGTATAAAATTAACACACACAATATAAGTGGTGTGAGAAACTAGGTCGCAATCCAGACTGAAGAGTTGTAATGACCAATTATGTACGCATGTATGTATGTAACAATGAGGAAATGAGCACCATACAGTAACAGACTAGTTAAGGCACAAATATCGGATGTCCAAAGCTAATTTTATTAAGCAGTGAGATGGAAAAATATTGTTAATAGAATTGTTGTAGCTGAGGTGAAGACTACTAGTTTCTACAGTCAAAGATTAATTCATAAACTACCATTCCTTACATTAGTTTTCCATCATACTTCTACAGACATGTCAATTTTAGGAAAAGTGCGGTTAACTGTTTTAACTTTACATGTGTACATGCTTAGATTCTGAAATCTTTCATACACTTTCGTGTAGAAAAGTCAACTGTTGTTGATAGGTTAGTAATTTGATTGCAAAAGTAGCAAAAAAAATGTTTTTTTTTTCAAGACAAAAATTTACTTCCAAGAAAAGAATTCTACTTTTTCCCTGACCTAATAAAAACAAATCAGTATTCCTATTAATACAAATACTTTAATGGCTGCTTAAGTGCAAGTGTGTGTGTGTGTGTGTGTGTGTCTGCAAGAGGAAGAGCATTTACAGGCATATACTTATTTACTAATACTCTTATTATCATCTCCAACAATAATAACAACAACAGCAACAACAACAACCAAAACAACAAACTATTAGTAACTTAAGATGTAAGTACTTCATGTTAATTTTAGAGCAAACAAACAAGCAACATTAATATCCTTCACATACAAAATGGGCTCATTCTCTTACTCCCTCTGTTTCTTTCTCTCTCTCTCTCTCTTTTTCAGTTTCTCTACCATCATGTACACTTAAGTACATGTCATGTTAGTTTGCCATTGCCATTGTTATTAAAATTGTTATTTGTTGTTTTTGTTGCTGTTGCTATTATCGTTGTTGTTGTTGTTGTTGCTGTTGTTTCTATTTGTTAGTGTTTAAAGTACCTCAAAACACTATTACTTAAGTGACTTTAATTAGTAAGTACTTTTGGGGTACCTTTCAACTCATTTCACTACTTTTTATACATTTTCCATCCGAATGTAGCCACTCTCTGGCAATTGAGTACGTGTCCTAAGCATTTTAAAGTATGTATGCATGTATATATGTGTGAGCCTATCTATGTATGTATTGGTATGTCTTAAACTTTGTTGCTTCTTAACTTTTGTTGTTGCGTACGTACATATGTATAAGTAAGTGTGTAAACGCGTGTGTGGTTAACACTAATACAACGATACAAACACTTTCATCTCTTAGTATAACGGCATTATCATTCTTTACATCTTGAAAGCTTTTCATGTAAATGTACTTTAAGTAGTCTTTGTGTTGTTGTTTGTGTTGTCTCTCGTAATGATCCTTATGATAAGACCGGCTACGTTAGCAATGACAATGATGTTGCTGATGATTTCGTTTCGTTACGTTTCAAAACAACAACAAAGTAATTGTAGTGGCAGTGTAGTAGTAATTGCCGCTGAATAAAAAAGTAACAGGTTTTACATACGATTTTAAGAAGAAGCATTCCTTATTTTGATATAAAATTTGTTTATAAATTTGGGAAAATTAAATGCGAAGGTTGTTTGAAAAATTTTAATTATAAAAACACACAAGGATCAGTGGCGTGCGCTCTATACTAAGTCACCTACTACATAGAGGCCTAGATGACAAAGTATACTCTCTTGCAGTATGCATGGACGGTAAGGGAGATAGGAAGCTAAAGTTGAAGATAGGGTAGTAAAGATCCACAGGTGTTGATCCATATGTAGAAGGCTTTTAGGTTCGAAATGGGGCCTTAGACCAAGTATGATACATTGGCTCTACATGAACGCAGTTGGATCTATTCAAACTTATGCTTTAGCAGTGTGATGGACATCTGTGAAGAGGAAATACAACATCGGAATAATCCAAAGGGTTCAATAAGATGTATTTTTTAGGGATAAGTGGTGCGATGCAAATATCAGCCATAAGGGGATTGGAAACATTGGTCTTCATTTAACCAATAGAGATACGGGTTCGACATGTGGTGGCCTTTATGACACATCATCTCCAGGCTTTGGGAGATAGACTAACAACCAACAACAAATCGTATCATTCATTAAATCCAATTACGGTGTTCGGTTTTCTGTTGATCTTTTCTCTATAGGGTGTCAGTGGCTACAGAATATCCGGGAAGAATTATTTTGAAGGGGATTAAAGCCTCTTTATGTCTAAAATTTAAAAAAACCGTTTTAATGTGCACACCAATATCCTCAAATATCCGTGCTTCGTAAAAAATTTGAAAGTACTTTAGCAGGTACTAAAATCTAGTACTTAACGCATAAATATGTACCAGAACACTCCACAGTGGTTGTGTCAAGCAATCCACAATTCTTGATTCCCATTAGAAGGTAGAAACATTTTCATTCTTCATCATGCAAGTCACTGTCAGTGTGTGTGTGGCCTGGAGTTGCTCTGATAGAATATTTTCTCTTCTATTGCCAAAGTTCCAGACGGTCCACAGACAAATTAAAATTTGAGGAATGGGGAGCTTCACTTTCATACATACCAGTATGATTCCAGTTAGGATTACGATCTAGCTTCTGACACCACTTATGCTGTGTGTGTTAATTTATCCACAAGCGTCGGGGCATACTGTTTAAAGTCGATTCCAAATGATAGATTTTTGAGAAAAATTTTCATGCCAATTTTATTTAATCCGAAAGATTTTCGCCGAAGAAATATTTTTTTGTTGGAGATGTCTGACGTGGGACTTGAACCGTGGCCTTACGTCAAAGCCAACACACTACTTACTAGACTGCGGCCACATCTTTCCTGTGACGTTAACCAAGCTTTTATCATCACAGTCTATTCCGTTTTCATCTGGGGCCTATATCTTCGGGATAATAGTTCCAATACAGTACGATCACCGCCTTTTTAACCACGAGGTTTATGTATTTAATAAAGTTGAACAAGAACTTTAAGATGGTGTAGGTTCTGTTTAATTTCTGTTTCCATTTACAATAAACACTCGAATAACACCTCTTTCTCAAACGTACTTAGCATAGCACGACGCATAAGGTTCGATTTGTTAAATAGATTGTGTTCATTTAAGGCGGGTTAAAATTCCCCTACTAGCCCTCGTATTAATTGAATAGTCTACTCTAAGTGTAGCCAATAGAAATCTAATACCATGTACATTACCAATTTAAAACAACGGCATTCACATTTGCTATGTCAATAAACACGAACACACCAAAACGTGGACGACGGATACATAAACTTTTAACAAGGATAACATTTTAGTCTAACGAATGCATAAGAATTAGCTATGATACAGGGTGAGTCAATGTATTCTTATATTTTCAATTCATGAGTGCGTTAATAACTCAAATAACGGGTCAATAATTTGTGTAGCCACCCTGTAGCCTGTTGGTATATCGTTTAAATTTAAGTTCCGCATGTAATTGTGTAAGTGTACATCAAATATGTATGTATTGTATGTGACTGTTGTTGCTATTGTTTGTTCTTTAATAATATTAATATTGTTGCCGTTGTTGTTGTTGTTGTTGTTGTTGTTGTTGTTGTTGTTTATATTGTTGCCTTACAGAAATGTCGTCGTATAGCACTTGTGTTTTTGGCTAAGTGAGTATTTCCGTTAAGCATCAAGTAACAGCCACTAACATGTCTTCTTAAAAGGACATAAACTCACACAAACTTAACGCATACGTACATGCCCACACACACACTCTCTTTCGCTCTCTCTCACTCTCATTGTAAAATCT
Organism: Sarcophaga bullata; assembly: GCA_005959815.1. Classification (NCBI taxonomy): domain Eukaryota; kingdom Metazoa; phylum Arthropoda; class Insecta; order Diptera; family Sarcophagidae; genus Sarcophaga; species Sarcophaga bullata. The sequence goes on from QOCX01000755.1 coordinate 82,417, forward strand.
TAAATGCTTAAAGTGTACTTGCACTGCTGCTGCGTTTGTATACAATTTTACAATTATTTTGAAAACTTAACGTGTGCCTTATAGGCTTACCCAAACACAGACTTATTGTGGCCCACATTGTATTCAACATGTTATTGTGTTGTCCACTAACAGAAATTATATTTTTCCTTGTACACAAAAAACCCCAAACAAGTAAGACACATCCTTTTACACATCCTGCCAACTGCTGTGTACTGTGTTTGGCTTGTGTTTTTATTAAAACCGGATGTTATTGAAACACTCACACAAGCTTAATGCAATGAAATCTTGTTTTATTCCTCAGAACACAAATACATTTAAACACACCCACATATGGAATATGAAGAACGCATTACGTTTGTTGCAAGTTATTATTGCTATTGTTGTTGTTGTTGTTGTTGTTTTTTTTTTTGCACTTAAACAGTTGTCTGGCTTAATTCCTCTTTAAAATTACTTTAAATATGGGAATTTTTTCATGTAAAGTAAGGGTTTTTTTCTCTATTGTATGGAGATAGCTGACAAATGTTTGTAAATATGAAATCAACATTAGGAGCTTTGTAAGATTAGGATCAATATTTGATACCAAAACGAAATGCTTACATATGTATGAGTGAAAGAATTAAATTAAGCTTCTGGATTTCGGAGTGGTAAATAGAGATCCAATAGCATTTTGCTGGTTTTAAAAGAATTTTAATTAACGTTGGTGATCAATACGAATGACAATCTGATAGTAGAAGGTCCTGACTGTGTGGTATATGCGTAAAAACTTCTGAGCTAAGTTTTCCTATTGATTGTGCCAGTAGGGGACAGACACAACTGTTTGTCCAAGTTATTTTAAGTCTTTTTAAGGGCTTCCTATCTTAAAATTTTAATAAAACACAGTGTGTGTGAGATAACATCAATATTTTCTCCTCGTTTGAAAGATCTGTTGATGCCATTATGTGTGAAACATAGCACCGTTTAAGAGTCCGCCAAAATGTTGAATTTTTCATGACAGACGCATAAATCAGTCTAATGTCAGACGATGCCACGGCTTATGTCGGCTTTGAGGACCGCTCTAGCTTGTGGTTTAGTCATATACAACTTCAACTTCAGAAAACCCCCTAAAGAAAAAGTCTAATTCAGCCAAATTGCATGATGTCAAGTCCAGTCCACATAACCTCCAAGCAAGATGACCACGCCCTCAAATCGTAAGTGCAGAATATGATAGATTATATGAGATGTGTAATGTCATCATGTTAGAACTATACATTGATAAACATCATAAGTAATCTAATTAAGACCAAAAGTAATTACTAGTCATTGATTTATAGTGCTCGCCGTTGACAGTAACGTCGTTCTCAATGATATAAGAACGGATTCCGCCGTCTGCTCCAAATCCGCACCAAATAACTTTTTACTTCTAGTGATGTAATCGACTTCATTCCGAGGGTTGAGGATTGTAGGATAGTTTACACAGCATCTTTTACGATTCCAGTCCCTTCTCTCTTTCTAATCACAGTTCCCAGTCAGATTAAATAATTCTCTTTATACGGTTGAAGGTTTTAATAACTCTTTTTAACACAAAAAATTTTTTTCTTGAAATCTTTACTCAAAATAAATAAAAAAAAACCTATAATCACTACAAAACAACACATCGATGATAATCTCTACGATTTACCACAATAACTGACTACAAAAATAAACTTTTCAGTCTATAAATGGTTTCAGTTGTAAGTGATGTTTGCCAAACTCTAAATTACCGCCTTTAACAGATGCACAACAACAGCATAGATCGAGTATAAGATTTATTATACGAGTAAAACGACTCATTTTATTTACTCATGAGAAATTATGGACCACAAACATTTTAAATCAAATTATTATTCGAGCAAATCTATGCACAACTTTAGACGAACTGATGTACACCAGATGTATGTACATGAATATGCATATGAATATGCATAAACTAAATGCAAATGCACACGGTGGATTATATCCCCCCAAAGAAAACTTTTGATATGTGAATGAATAGATTATACAGACGATACATACATACGTTATACATATTTAAGAATGAAGTTCATACTACAGGAAATTGCAGCCAACAACTTCACATCCTGTGTATTCCTTGAAAACTAACGGCTTATCTTATAGACAACATACAATGTGTATACAAGCATGTTGGTACACATACACACATCACATCACAGAGTTCTTAGAGCATATCCTGCTAGTATTAAAAACGTCGTCTTGCATTCGAAGAGGCATTTGGTTTGGTAAGCATGCAAAACAATACATCCTCTTTACACAAACAAAGTTTGATGTATAGAGAGCGCACACTTCTCTTGTACACACATATACAAGCAGCGTCTTCTATATATAGCCACACAGGCACACATTAACAAAAATTTCCTTCAGCAAAAATTTAAAGAGACAAATAAAATATTAGGAAAGGAAAAAGCATCACGTATGTTAAGCGCCAAAAAACTATGCAATAAAGATTCTTTTATGTGATATCTGAAATAACAGTGAAGGACAATAAAATAGTCATCACTCATCTGAAATTAAAGTTAGGGAATTGAACTAAGAATATTCCTGGTGCCATCAGACGTACCGCAGGATGCAGGATGTCATTTTTTCCACATACCATTCGGATGTTTACATATGTAAATAAACATGTACTCTTCAAACTCTTCAGTTAGGAAATCAGTTCTTTACAATTTCTTTAAAAACCTTAAGAGGGCATGGTAGTAGGGGCGTGAGTTTGGTATCACAGAAAAGGCAGAGTTCTATTCTAACCCATGGTGTCAAAATTTTCTTCAAACTCCTTCAAACAACGGAGTTATAGCCATGTTTACGTATGTAAACAACCGAATAGTATGTGGAATAAATGACATATGACGTCGAAATGTTACCAGCAACATTTTTTTGTCAGATACCAGACGAACAGAACTACGTAGGAGGTATTTTTCTGGAAAATGATTTTGGTTTTATGGCTATAACTCCGTTGTTTGAATGAGTTTGAGGAAAAACTTTACACCTTGTGTTAGAAGAGAACTTTGCCTTTTCTGTGATACCAAATTCACGCCCAAAATGCCACGCCCTCTTTAGATTTTTAAAGAAATTGTAAAGAACTGATTTAGTAACTGAAGAGTACATAATTATTGATGTTTGTACACGACTGAGTGGTATGTGTAAGAAATGACATTGGATGTTGAAACGTTACCAGCGACATCATGATACCTGCATGAATAAAAAGAAAATGCGTTAAGTGTTAGGCTTTGTTTATTTGTAACAATATTTTATTTAATTGAATAACAATTTTTTTACATATTTTTTGGTGATAATATTTGTTTTTGTTTTTCTTAACTTTATTTTTGAATTTATTATACTATTTTATAGTTTTTCAACTTATAATTAGGATAATTGAATTGTTTTATTTTTGTTTAATTATTATTTACAATATTACTAATAATAAAATTTCTATAAAAATGTAAATTATTAAGAAATAATTAAAAAATATAAAAATTTGTCACAATATCTGTAACTTATAAGATAATTTTGTATACAAATGAATATTTTTAAAAACATAGTTAATGAAATTTAATGAATAAATATATCGTATATGCTGGTATTATAGGTTTATTTG
>QOCX01000756.1:0-14940 GCA_005959815.1 Sarcophaga bullata
CCACATTATACCTGATTTTAATATCATACTCATACTACTCATATTTAAAGTTTGAAGTACTCATCATGTCATACTTAACACGATGTATGTTACAGCATGAATCGCGTACGAACAAGATCACAAAAAAAAATAAATATAATTGCGACGAACATTGCAATACTCACTAGAAGGTTGTGTGTTTGCTCTGTGTTTTTGCTTGTGTGTCTTTTTTTCTTTTGTTGTAAATCCAACAACAACTAAGACGAATACTCGAATCATTTACGAGTATTATAAGTATTTCTCTAAATTTATGAATCTAAATGAGTAGACGTATGAATCAAACATATTTCGAATGTACATGAGTTCGATGTCAACGTTGTACTCATTCATACTCATTGCAACTTGGTATGTATAAATTCAATGTTGTAGTGAGTACGGAATACATCAAAGTAGTTCATATCAATACTGTTGCTCACTTATACTCAAAATTTCATGAGTACTTATGAGTAGCGAAAAAGTGATTCACTGCCGATCTCTGATATGCACTAGGTAGATCACCTTACTGCTCGTAGCTTAAATTTTTTTAATTTTGTAATTTCTGGATATTGCTTGCACAATCAGCACCATAAAATACAGTGCTGTACGGTTTTGTAATCGGATCTTTCATTAAGCGATTTCTGTCTTTAAATTTAAATAAAAAAAATTGAGTGTGATATTTTCGTTTAAAGGACCTATTGGTGCCATTATTTGTGGAATCTATATACATACATACATTATTGGTCACTATAACACCACACACCACTTATGCTGTGTGTGTTAATTTTATACATGAGTGGCGGGACCTACCGTTTAAAGTCGACTCCGAACGGCAGATTTCTGAGAAATTTTTCATGGCAGAATTATTACTTTTAGAGTTATAATCCGAAGTCTGCTGAGAGGAAGTAGCCTAAGAGATATTTTTTCATATTTTGTTTTGATGTCTGACCTGGAGTTTGAACTGAGGTCTTTCGTCTAATAAGTCAACACACTGCCTACTAGACTTCGGTCTAGATATCCCCTGGTGAAGGCGTTATCGCAGCCATTAATTATGAGATCAAATTTAAACAACTTTGATGGCAGTATTTGTAGAATATAACATTCTTGAAATGTACTTGATGGCTTTTCTGGGTGGAACACAATTGAAATGTAAAAATTTCCACAATTTTGACGTATAAATCGGGCGGAATTTTACAGATTGCGTGAGTTATCTGGGCTTTGTGGATCGCTGTGGTTTGTAACTTATTCAGATACAACTGCGTCTTGAAAAAACTACACAAGCAAAAGTCTAACGGGGTTTACGCATGTTCTCTCACGGCTACTTATTTACTCTGCACGTGAGGTGATCATACATTGAAATCGCTCAAAATTCAAGTCGTTGTTGTCCTGCTCATCGAAGTTGGACTAAAATTAGTTGGTTACGCCAAACGACAATTTTTTGTTCGCGTAAATATTCATGTTTAAATGGAATCATCGCTGAACTGATTTTTCGATGAAAATTGAGATCAGTGCCAACTGCTCTAGAGGTCATTCATCGAACAAGTAATTATCAATGGTCGCCTGTTAATTTGGCAATACAGAGAGAATAAATCAAATAATATGACAGATGTAGACAACGCTTCAAAGAGATTGCTATTATCAACTGCCACAGTTCGAAATCCCTTTTGAAAGACCCTACAAAAAATATATATGCGCTGTTTATTTAACCTTTAGTTATTAAACAAAATATTTGATCGGTTTTCGGTTTAATTGCATCAACTTTGTTCAATGCACATGGGCGAAATCAGATAAAAAAGGATTTCTTTTTTGTAAAAATGAATTGTGAAGATAGGAGAGAGGTAAAATTGCTTCATTTATACATCTTTTCTAGCTTTCGGACATCTTGAGAGTTCCACGGCATAAAACTGTTCGACTTTTGAAGTAAACCAATTACTCAACCAATTTTCGATTTCGTTGTAGGAATCAAAGTGCTTTTTAGCCAATGTATGATGAAAACAGGCGGTTAGAGTTACAGCTCCCAATCTAAAACTTCGATTGTGTCCTGAAGTGCACTGAAGACATTAAAATGTTGCTTAAGTTCCTGTAAAAACAATGAGGTCATCGTAGAAATTTTGTTTAAAATTGCATTTGTGATGCAACTTTATGGTGTTGTTAAACATATTGGATTGACTGTAAATGAATATTTTCAATTATTACTTTGAATAAATGTATGTATCAAGCCTTTTGCCATTACTCTGCCGTATTTATTATCAAGGCAATGGTTTACTACGAGTATCAATAAATATTGAAACAATTTACACTTGCAATGTTAATAATAAAATTACACAACCAACCAACCATCCTCTGTTTATACAGACTTCTGCTCAACGAACGAGCAGTATGAACTTACTTGGCTAAAAGTGAATTTCATAAATACATATCGAATGTATTTATACCCACGTACATACATATGTAGTGAACATATAAGGAAGGCTAGAATGGATGGATGCTTTTCTGTTTGTGTGACTTAATAATGAACTTGTTATCGCTTGTGTTAATACTAGGGAAGTACACGTATATCTACATACATAACTACAGTGTTGGAAGAAATAATACCGACATATAGAAGCACGGGAAGGATGAGTGTCTTGTAGAGTATTAGTTTTGTCGTACGTGAGAGGTCTCTGCTATACAATTACCTATTGAGGCCATAGCAGTATCTGTTGGCAAGAGTGATCTTGCGCTTGATCTCCAGACTGACATCAGTTTTGGTGATAAGGGCGTAAATAAGATAAATAAATTCCTTGATTATATTAAAAGTATAGTTATCGGCCGTAATCTGAGATCCAATACGCCGCATGTACCTACTTATCGATAACATGTACTTTGTTTTTCCCTCATTTACTGCCTCATTTACGGTCTAGTCCAAACACACGATGTTAATTGTAAATAAAACAAAAAGTCTTCGGAGAATTTTTGATATTTTATTTTTATTATAATAGAAGGTTTTGTGATAATTATGTGTGATACAACTTCTCGCCACGGTTTCGGTGGCATACTTTTGTCCGATGGTAATACGGACAATTTCTTTTTTCACAAAAACATTTCATGTAATTGTTGAAACTCCTGCAAAAACATTCAACAATTATTCCTTCAATGGGAAATGGAAATGGAAATGTGGTAGCGTGAAGCAGTAGTTCAACCCCACGTCGAACATCTCAATCAACATAAAATATAAAAAGAATATTTCTTCAACGACCATGTCCAAGAAGTGGCAATCCCTTCTTGACCCTAAAAGCGATACTACGACGTATCACCTCCAGATCAAGGGGTGTCGCACCAGCGAGGACCCGCATTGCGTCTTTTGACACTGTACGACATACTGGGATACATGCTAAGAGAGCATTTCTTTGACAAGTAAGAATCTTACGTCTGTCAACATCATACCGAACAGATGCACCATACGCTGTGCAAGCAACGAACAGTCCATCGTATATGGTACGAACGCCGTGGTCTAGTAGATAGTGTGTTGGCTTATTAGACGAAAAGCCTGAGTTCAAATCTCTGGTCAGACATCAAACAGAAATATGAAAAAAAAATAATTCTTCAGTAACTTCCTCTCAGCAGATGTCTGACAAACTCTTTGAGAGTAAATAAATTTGCCATGTGAGAAATTTCTCAAAAATTTCTTATTCGGAGTTGACTGTAAACTGTAGGTCCCACCACTTAACACACACAGCATAAGTGGTATGAGAAGGTAAGTCGTAATCTAGACTAAAGGGTTGTAAGGACCAATTATGTATGTATATATGTATGAATATATGTATGAATATATGTATGTATGTATGTATGTATATAATTCATTAATTATGATGCTTTTTAGTTTTTGTATATGAAAATTCATTAAATTTTTTATACAAACATTTACAAACATGCTCAAATAAATGAACTTTAATTGGCGTAAATAAAAACGTCATTTAAGAATTTAAAATCGTTTATAAAATATCTGTGAACATAAATGTCTGCCGGCATAAGTAAATATCTTTCAGCATCTCTAGAGGGTAGTTTAGTTAGAAATTCGAAAAACATACAAGTAACCATAACATACATACATACATACATACATACGTATAAACGTACTTCATTTTAATAGAAATAGCAAAAATAACTCTTGAGGGTTTAGTTAACATTAACCCTTTAGTTGTGCATCGTAGTAACAGCATTGATTTAACAATTCATGGGAACAGATTTTTCCCACACCACAAACCAATCAAATGAAACAATTTCAATAATTACACAATGCGACAGTGAAAATATACTCGATTAACTGCATGGTGTAAGTAAAATATTTTGTGAATATTTCTCGAATCCTTCAAACATCTTTTATTTGACGAAATCTGTTTTTTTTTAACTTTTCATACAAATTTATTGATTACGCAAACGTTTTTGAACCGATTTTCTATGAAGAATTTCATCAAGAGATGGCTCCAACCAAAGGTCAGACCTCTCCCACAAAACGAAATATAAGAGAAATATTTCTTCGGCGTCTTTCTCTTTCTAATAAACAAGTTTGAAGGATTCGAGAAATATTCACAAAATATATGTTGGATTCAGTCATGCACTCCAAAACAATTTTTTTTTGTCTGAAAGGAATAATTTTTGAAAATTTTTCCGAAATAGCGAGCGAGCGGGCAAATCAATTTTACTTTGAGTGTAAAATATAACTCAGTGGCAACTTTCCGAACAAAAATATAAATTGAACCGAATCGAGCTGAGCTAAAAGTTGTTTACAACTTACCGCATATAGTTACTCGGGTGTATTTAAATTTTTTTTTTGTGTTTTGTGGCACAGTGTTGTATAGATTCGACGTTAACATTTATCCAAAAAAATATAACGAAAACAACAATTTTCAAAACATGGGACAAGAAGTGAATTTCATTCTTATTCTGCCTTTTTCATTGTCAGTGAATACAGAGATTTAACAGAACGCAAGATACCAAGAACTCATTGACTTATTCTGGACTCTTTGTATTTCCTCTAAATTTTAATTTAATTTTTTCTAATTTTTAATTTTTAGAATAATGAAAGGAGGTTTATTCGTTTTCGAATATTAATCTTTGATTACGACACCCTTTTAAGCCTAGCAGTTGCGCATATGGTATATGCACTCTGTTGGAAGAAATAATAAGGACGCTTACATTTTTTTATCTCAATTGCATGTCATAAAGTGTTGTATCCTTAGTTTTATTAATGAATTTCACTGTCGAAACTTACTTACATTCTGAACTGGCCATTAACAACCCAATTAGCGGATTTCGCTCTGCCTTAACTCATCCTTCCGCGGCTAAGCCAGTTGGTCACACCAATCGATGACAGGGCTTCCACAATCGGTTCCTTTCTTCCTTCCATCGCCAACTTTACTAAATATCCGTCTCGCCGGAGCATCTTTCCCCATTCGAACGACATGGCCGAGCCAACGCAACCGCTGGATTTTAATACGCTGCACAACTTCTGTATCGTTGTGAAGGTTATACAGCTTACTGTTGGATCGGATGCGGAAATTATCGCCAACTCGCACTGGAACGAAGATTTTATGTAGAACGTTACTCTCGAATACTCTCGACGCTGCTGCACCAGTGCTTAGTAGTGTCCATGCCTCTTCGCCATATAGAAGCATGGGAAGGATGAGCGTCTTGTAGAATATTAGTTTTGTCGTACGAGCGAGGTCTCTGCTATTCAATTGCCTATTGAGGCCATAGCAGCACCTGTTGGCAAGAGTGATCTTGCACTTGATCTCCAAACTGACATCAGTTTTGGTGATAAGGGCGTAGCCAAAATAAATAAATTCCTTGATTACATTGAAAGTATAGTTATCGACCGTTATCTGAGATCCAATACGCCGCATGTCCCTTCAGGTTAGTGATCTCGAATAAAACGAAATAAAAAGAAAATATTTCTTTGGCGACTGGCTCTCAGCAAATTTCTGGCCGATACTCTGCGCGGTTAATAAAAATTGCCATGATAATTTCTCAAGAAATGTGAGTCGAGTCGGAGTCGACTTCAAATTGTAGGTCACATACAACGTGGTTGGTCTGAAAAACTAGTTCGTCAGCCTGACTGTGTTGAAGTGTTGTAACAACCAAATAAGCAGTAACAAGAAAACTATTGCCGAGTCTAATTCTAAGAGACTTGTAGATGAGACATGATCAATAACAAGATATTTATTCATCAATTACGGTTGTTGTTTCAATTTTTAAGGTTATATTATGTTAAAATTACTTGTCAAACATGAACTTCCTCTCAGAATATTTCTGGCAAAAACTCTAAGATAAAATTGGCATCAAAGTTGCTCAAAAAGCTGTAGTTCGGAGTCGACTTTAAGCTGCAGATACTGCCACTCAAGTATAAGAATTAACAGACACAAAATAAGTGGAGTGAGAATCTAGGTCGCAATCTTAACTGAAGGGTTGTAATGACTAATTAGGTATGCATTGGATAATCTAGTCACCAACGACAACAGGACAAAGCTTATACCACATTCAATATACGGTATGAGGGATTTGAGGGCATGGTCACTTATGCGAACTAGTCAACGAGATCGTCAGATTTCTCTTTTGGGGTTTTCATAATTCGCAGGCGTATGCTAATATGCTACAAACTTAGCAGTCCGCAGTTATCGGTCATTTCTAAATATAGAGAGCGCTTAATTCAATTGATGGTACTTATCCAATTCAAAAATTATCTTGGAAAACGTAAAGACTTCACTATTACTGAAGCTACTGGAATTACATCGTCCATGGCAACACAAGCTTTTCGTAGTTTATTTATGAGAAGTAATTTCAAATTAATTTTTTTATCTTTAATTAAATACGTTCTCTTTTGTAATCTAGCTGTCTTTCTTTCCTTTTAATTTTATGTAACCTTCTTTTTTCATTTCTTTCTTAAACTAGAAAAAAAAAATACCACAACACTCCTCTAATTCCTGTACAAAGGTATCATAAAGTAAGCTTCCATTGTGCCAAATGCCGTTTCTGTATACAAAAAAAAGAGCAAATAATACTTAAACAACAACAAAAATTGTTTCACTTCCTTTTACCAGGTTTATTTTGCTTTTTTTTTACTTCAATGACAGTTTCTAAACAAAATAGAAAACATGTGGGTCAGTCAACAATCCTATCCATGTGAATAAATTTAAAACCTTTTCCAACAACAAGTTAACACACGTGCTTGCTGGAATAATTATTGTGTGACATTTCGTAGCCTTCCTTATTATTTACATACGAGAGGAGTGTTTTAATTTCTCCCAATAGAATTTATTTGATAGGCACACACAACATTGTTGCTTACTGAAGCAGGTCCTTTTTTTTTGACGGTCTAATGGCATGGCTTTTTAGTCACTTTATTTTATTATGAGCATATGCTAATAATATAAGAGAAGGTAAGATGCACTAAAAACAAAATAATTTACTAACTAGGCAGTAGTCTCCATAGACAATATGCGTTGACACCGACTAACTCCATACTAACTGAATATGGTTGGGAACTTTAATACTATTTTTCCTGTTTTGATAAAGCCGATACAGCGACGATTACCTTTCTTATTTACTTTAATTGGTCATTACAACCCTTCAGTCAGGATTACAACCCAACTTCTCACATCATCCATGTTGTTATATGCCTGAGCGCCAGGATCTACAGTTTCTTACGACAGATTTGACAGTTTCTTACGACAGATTTGAGAGAAAGTTGTCGAGAGAAAAATTTTGTTTATAATAGGGTTTATTCGTGCTGTCTGAGTTCTAATTTGAACCACAGGCTAGCGTCTAATAGGCCAACACACTAACTCCAATTCTACGCCGACTTCGGAGGCGATACTCGTTGAACCCTAAGTGATTCGAACTCAATATTGTCCTCTGTTGGAATTAGCGGTCTTTGATATTTTTACCAGCATACCTTCATACCAAGCAGTTGACTGCAACGTTGTTACGTTTCGAGGTTTTTATGTGTTGTTTCGTACTAACCGTAGTCTATTTGGTGTTCATGTTAGCTTATTAGAATTGATTCCATGTTTCAAACCTCAGTCAAATGAAATATTTCAAAAGTTTCTCTTAGCAACTTCTGTTAAAAATTTTTTCGTTTGGACTAGACTTTAAACTGTAGGCCCCAACGCTCATGGCTAAAATTAACACCACAAATCAGAGTTGTCAGTGGGAAAAACTTAGCAAATGCAATGCTGCACCACACTAGACAAGTGAAGTGGAAGCGAGGCAAAGACTATTCTCAAACAAAGTAATTTGGTGGTAATCGGAACTTCTTTTTGGGAAATCTACAATAATAGGAAATCTGAGTCATGCATCAGCCTATTCAAAATAGCCCGAGTTTGGTAACCAGTCTTTTGACAGGGCATGTATGTTCAGGATATCTGTGACGATGGGAATGAATAATGGGAACATAATCTTGAAACCTGTATAGCAGTAGTGCAACTCAGGAAGAAACACGTGGATGCAAGTGTCCAGACATAAAATTTCATTGTTGACACCTGAACATCCTGAAATTTGTTAGGGCAATAGGCTTGGAGGAGAAATATAGGAGTTGCCTATAAAATTTGAAGATAATAGTGTATATCGTATGGTACTACGACTGATTTTTGATAAACTTTTCTTGACAATTTTATTTAACCTCAGAGTTTGAGTTGTTTGGGTTAGGGTTTGAAGCAACGACTGATGTCTAGTAAGCCAACACAACATTGGTCGAAACATTATCGTTAACGAAAAGAAACTTGTTAGCCGTCGTTGTGCCACATTACAGTATATTGAACGCAAATTTACTAAAAACACGACTTAGCTTCACAAAGATCCTCACTAATGAATTCAAATTGAATTGAACTGCAGGTTGGAATGAAGCACTGGAGCGTTTTCCAAGAGTATGTATCAGCAATAGAAAAGAATTGTAAGGGACGCCAATATCCCAAGACAATATATTACCATTGTTTCTGATAGCCAGGCGGTTAGAGCACTAAATTCCAAGGTAATAAACTACAAGACGGCAAGTTGCTGTCCCAGATATCCTAAACAGGGAGCAGAACGAGATATTGCTTATATCACATGCTTGACAGGCCACAGTGACATTCCAGATAACTGTAGAGAGGGTGAACTACCCAGATGTGGCTCAAACATCGAACACTCTGATGAATTTTCAACTTTAAAAATCCCTCTAAGGACCTACCATCTTACAATTGGATTCCTGGATTCCTTCAAATCCTGACGGGCGGTTTCTTATACAGGCATAAAGCAAATAAAAGTGGGCCAAAGACTCCCTAAACTCCAAAGAAGTATGCCCAATATGGTTATCGTGGTGATTACGGAATATGGATGTGTTATGGAGACGCATGAGAAGCACACTTAGAAACGATTTCTTCAGACGCTGAAGAGATGAGGAAGAATGTGAGATTATTCTTCACATATTGGGTACATGCCCAGCACTTAGTTGGAAGAAAGAAGGCACCTTGGTGCTGCCTACTATAAAGATTACTTGTAGGAATTGTCACTCGTTGACGTTGGCTGCTTGAGTAGCTTTATCAGAAGCTCCGATTGGTCGCAAGACTAGGAGATAAAGTAGAGCTTTGAATCTGCTGGCTAGCTTAGCATTTTTCTTATGTGAAGGTGTGTTCATCTTATTGTACTCACTGTCAATTGAAAAAGTCAAAGTGCAGCGTATGACGTTCATCGGTTTTAGAGCTCCCACTTGCCTTCTCGACAACTGCAGACACAAGATTACAATGGACTTAATTGAGTATAAGAGGGAATGCTCAATGTGAGGGACTGTATCGTTCGATTCATAGCAACTCACGCCTTAAGATGAATTACAACTTTCTACTTACAACACTTTCTGTCCAACACCAATACATGTATATTCGTCATGTCCTTTTGCATTTTCAAAGTTTAGTTTGACAAACTCTACTTATTGCATTTGTCATAACTTTGTTTCGCTGTTGCACACTCAAAGTTTTCTTTGACAAATTTGTTGTTGTGTTTGTTGTTGTGTATACAAACGATGAACGCTGAGTACATCAAACTCTATAGAAATGCTCCTTTTTATGTTCTTACCGACAAACTTCAGAAAAACAAAAATGAAAATGTTCATGAGAAAAATGAAAACGTTTTCCATATTTCTTTGGATAACATTCTTGGTGAATGATATTATTAATATGCTCTAATATAGGTTCAGCAAGCTTTTTTTTTCCGTATTGCTGGCTCAATTCATCCCCCCTACTCCAAGAGGGTCTATTTCAGTTCAGTTTGATTCAAAATAGTTTGTTTTCTCATTTAAATTTTCAGTTTTTGCCACAAATCTTGTGAAAGAGGTTGAGTTTTGTTCAACAGAAATTTCTAAAGTATTTTTGCTGTATGCTTAGGGTCATTGCCCTGGTTTAAATCAAATGTATGAATTATGCCAAGTATTTTGGCATTTACAATTTATTTTACAATTATTAAGAGCTAAATCTTATTATACTCGGTGTAGTTTAAGAGACCAGGGTCCCTGGTGGGAATCTAATCACGGGCCTTACCCTAATAGTCTAACACACTACACACTAGACTACCAGGGCACCCAGGTTTTCTTTTAAAATGATTAAATGTTGCATTTGGTCCATATTGTCTCAACAAAATTTACCAGCGCCAACTGTTGTTGTTGATACCATTCCATACCATTCACCATCTTTTACAACAGAACGCAGGTGACTCGAATTGATCGCCTACTTCGGGGTTTCTACGTATTTTCAACCAGAAGTATTATACAATGTTTCCAGCATATAAGCACTTTTAAAAAATGCTTACAAAACAGATCTTATAAGCGTGAAATTCTTGTATTGAAATCGCGTATGTGACAGCATATAGTAACGTGACATTCAAGTTGATGAAATTCTATTTGTCTTGTTGTAGTTTGATCTTCTTCTACAACTCGTGGTGGGGTGAACACAATTATAATTTGCCGGACCCTCGTGTCACTTCGGTATAACTGCGAAGAAATTGCTAAATAATGCAGGGATAAGCAGCAGATTTCATAGGCAGAGAGTCAGACCGTTAACTTGCCGGAGACCTGCACCAGGCCAGATTAGTAGAAGCAAATATTGGTGGATTGTAGGTTTTCGATCAGGAATGAATTATCTGAGATTGCGTTGCCTCAGTTAGTTACGTATTCCAGATAAGAATATTCCTTGTTTATACACGGAAAATGCTGCATTTGCTTTCAAAACGTACAACGTACAAACGTACAAAACGACCTTCCAAAAGGAAGAATTTATTCCTACCGTCCTACTGCAATGAGTAAACTCTGGAGTCCCATCTTTGAATTTCTTTTGCTTAAAAATTAATTCTTGCATGCGAAGTTGCCATTAAAATCAGAGAGTTCGGCGTATTGTTTCGCCATTATAGCTTGCTTTTTAAGGTTTTGCAGCCAATTTCGGGACATTTGATCTGGTTGATGGTCGCTCACTGTCTTTACTTTTCATAAGAAGCTGTTTAGAGCTACTCATTTTCCCGTTTTTTCCTACTGCTTTACTAAAGATTTTAGCAATTATTCTTTTGGCGTTCAGGCATAAATTTTCTAATTTAAACTGCATTATGGCCATAAATCTTTGAACTTTAAAGTAAATAACTGCTTAAATGAAATACTACTTAAGAGCGTAAGTGTAATGCCATAAACACAATAAACGCAACGCAGCAATTTCTCAACAATGTAATACACGACTACATATGAAAGTGATTATTTTAGTGTTCACAGTAAGAGGATTTGTGGTGTTAATACAACAACAAAATAAATGAAATAGAGGTTTTAAAACATGCTGTGTGAGATATAAGGTGAAAATATGTTTTAATGTTTTAATGTTTAAGAAATAATGAACTTTGTTCGGTTTTTAATTGCTTTGCTTATGCTTTGCTGCTGCTGTCTTTATTTTAATTAATACGAATGCTGCTACCCTAGTCCACAATTAAAAAATTGTTGTGCTTACTGCGTTGCGTTTATTTTGTTTATAGCATAAGACTTCATAGTAGACCATTAATATTGTGAACATAATTTCGTATTAACATTTTGCCAAATACCAAAAGTTTTTCACTGTTAAACCCTGGCTTTACATGTTTTTGTTTATTTAAGGTTTAAACAAAATCATCGAACCGAATAAAGCTAAACTTTAAAATTTTATATCGATTTCTGTTTAATTTTTCTATGGTATATTTATGATCTTACTTGCAGGTGGACCAATTTCATTGTGCTGCACTGTATCACTATATTTGCTCGTACGGTGCCTCTGTAAGCACTTCACCGAATAATTTTTTTTCATTTTAATTTTTTTCTTCTTACCTTCTGTTTGACTTTAAATTTAATATTACAAAATACTTTGAATCACCCCCCAGCTATACTTACATACAATATCAATTTGTATAGTATTCATGCATACATACAAACATACATACATACATACATATATACATACATATACACCATAAATATTTACATTATTACAAGGTAAACAAACCAAAGGATACGACATGTTTTAAAGCTAAAATGGAATATTATGTATGTATGTATGCCTGTATGTAGGATTGTGTATGTAAACTGGAACATAAAGGACAAAAAAGAGAACGTTGAGAAACTAAAAAAAAAAACAAAAATTTCTATTGAATTGACTGTGACTGTGTTTTATTCAATAGCTTTACCTTTAATTCACCATGTTAAAGAGAAATATCGTGCCTTAAAGCAATATTCTAAACGGAAACGTCTGTTTTGTTGTTGTTTTATATTTTCCTTTAAAGCCGCTCGATTTCATTCTCTCTCTCTCTCTCTATCTTTTGGTGTTTTACGGTATTGTTGTTACTGTAACGACTGTCACACTGTCTGCCGGTTTGGAACAAAGGTGGATATGTCTGTCTGTCTGTTCCTTTCTTTGTGCTGTAATTCTCTTCAAATTCGAATTTCTCTCTCTCTCTCTTTCTCTCTATTGTAGGGAAAATATTCTCTTAGTTTGTGCGCTGTCAGCAGTGGAGAGTATGTGGTTGTTTGACATGCGCTGTTTGTGTGTGAAGCAGTACTTTAATGCTCACTCTTCTTGCTTACATTTAATTTGTACTCATTGAGCTGTTTTGCCTTTTCAACCGCCTGAATAACAAAAGAATCCTTTTATGCACATCGAATCCATTGTTTGTGTCGATTTGTGTCCTTTTGTTTCATTTTGTGTGTTTACCTTAGCGTGTCTATGACATTAATGTGCTTACATTTGAAATTTTGAAATTCTCTTCTATTGTAATAACCCCGTTTAAATGAAGTCAATGTGTTTGATTATATTTCTTTTGCTACGTTTTTTTTTTGTTGTTTTGTACTTTTGTTTTTTACTTTTAATCCGTCGTGTGCTGTTTTCTTTGTAAAAATAATTTCGTATTCATTTTATTTTATGGCCATTTTTTGTTTCTTTTTGTTCTGAAATCCTTTGGTATTTATGTATGTGTATGCGTATGATTTTTTTTGTTTTATTTCAGACATTGGCAAAATTATTTTAATGACTACATAAGTATACATACATACATACATACATACATAACGTTTGTTTATTAATGTCCATTTACAGTCTAATAAAATTGCAAAAATGCTCTTGAAAAAGTTTAATATTTTAAGCCTCATATGCACGGCAGAAAAATATCTTATTATGTGTGGCAGGGTGTCATACTTGCAAATTTGCAAGTTACATGGGAAATAATTTGCTTTCGCAGTAAATATTTATTAAATACGTTGACGGCTTCGTACGTTTCCTATATCTTAAAGTGTGCACCACATCATATTAACATACATACAGTGTACAGCAAAAGTCTAGGTATTGAGCAATTTCATTAATTTAAAGTTATGATATGTACGAGTATGTACAAATAGCTGATGTTATTATATTATTACGTTTTTACCTTTTAAAAACTTTTGAAATATGAGCTCGTAGATTGCAAATAAAAATAAAAATAAATTTGCGTTCAGTTTTAATCTTTAAACTTTTGTGTGCCACTGTTCACAACTGAATCTAACGACAACAATTGCTTTATTCGTTATTTCTTTTGCTTATGCCCTTTGCGATAAACAATAACAATTACGACACAATTGTTCTGTAGATCTTTGTAACGGAGATCTTCAAACCACGATTGCTTTCTTCACACACAGCGCGTTTTCACACAAGACTGACTGAACTTCTACTCCGACTTTGCATGTTTCCCTTGCCTTTTATATAGCAGACGTAAAAGTCTGATGAATGTTCTCGTAGGCGAAGGTTCTAGTCTTCGCCTTCGCGAGATTTCTATGAATGTAAACAACATTGTGAATGCAAACAACATGTTTACATTCATACATGTTTACTTGCTTGTTGTTAGTATAGTTGTTTACGTTTGTCCTGCTATTGTTGTTGTTTGTTGTTTACTTGCTTATTCCTTTTTTTTTTTTGTTATACTGATGTTGTTGTTTTATTTTCGTTAATGAAGTAAACAAGTCCGTTGTTTTGTTTTTGTAGCTTTTGTTTAACGTTTTAATGTTAAACGATGTTACACCATTTCCATTTTCGTAACAATATTTTCTTTTATTTCTTATAAAATAAAATATTTTATAATGTTTTTCACAAGTCATAAGAAAATTAAATGAAATAAACCTTCTGGAGAGTCCATGTTATTGCACAGGCAAAAGTGTAGCTACCCTCAAAAAGAACTCAAAGTAAATTTAAAAAAAATATTATCTCTTCCGTTTAGCAGGATATCCCGTAACGTTTCTTAGTTGAGTTTTTTGTTTGATGTTTAATGAATTCTACCAAATGTATCGCCGAAAAATTCTCTTAGGAGTTTAATCTAGACTTTGTGTAGGAGTGTTAAATTGGAAGTGAATGTTTAATAATCTCTCTTATTCATTATTTTCTCAATAAATTC
>QOCX01000756.1:15424-39183 GCA_005959815.1 Sarcophaga bullata
AAACTGCGAACATCTGGTGCGGACACATATCCCCGCACATACATACATAATTGGTCATTACAACCCGTCAGTCAGGATTACGACCTAGCTTCTCGCACCACCTATGTTGTGTGCATTAATTATATACATGAGTGGCGAGTTTAAAGCCGACTCCGAACGACAGGTTTTTTTTGAGCAAAGTTTTTTTTGGTATTTTTATTAATCTCAGAGTATTTTCTAAAAATTTGCTGAGAGGAAGTCGCCGCTGTCAGCGATATTATCGATCAGGATGTCTGGCCTGAGGTTTGAACCGTGGCCTCACGGATTATGTATTTTTTGTTTTCATCTGAAGAAAGGTGTTGGAGAGTCGCAGCGAATGGTTATGAGGCATGTGGTGATTATGCTCACTCACAAGTAGTATGCAGAATATAATTGAAACGATTCATGTGAGATTTTAATGCCAGAAATAAAGAAATTGAAAGACCAACAAAAAAGTTTGATAAAGATGGCACTTTGAGTCATAAACAACAAGCAATTTCTGATCACTTAAAAAGCTATAGAAAAGATCCAAAAATCTGGAAAATGAATCGAAGAGAAAATCGAGAAACCACTTGTGAAATTTTGCTTCAAAAGCACGATAGTAGATCAGTATTGCATCGAATTGTTATTGGCAACGAAAAATTGTTTTGTATTTAGAATTCTAACGGCTGTAAAATCCGATCGATTCGACAGGAAGACAGTGCTGTGTGATCAATTTATTAATTTGAACTATGCATTGATCGCAAAGCAACCAGCGATGTACGTGCAGATGCAAAAAAAAAACCAATTCTGGTTAGAATCAAGTCATTTGGTTGGTAGTTGCCACCCCAGACCCTCCGACTATTATTTGTTTACATCGATAGAGCACATATTGGCTGTGCAGCATATCGATTGCAATAAGGAAATCGAAGATTAAGGGATTTATTGATTTGTTTCAGAAGAAGAGCAGTTTTATTGAAATGAAATCTGTTGGAAGCCGCCATAGTCTAGTAGTAAAACTACGGTTCAAATCCCATGTTATACACATAACATACATAATTAGCCATTACAACCCTTCAGTCAGGATTACGGCCTAGCTTCTCACACCACTTATGTTGTGTGTGTTAATTTTATACATGAGTGTCGGGACCTGCAGTTTAAAGTCGACTCCAAACGACAGATTTTTTTGAGAAATTTTTCATGGCAATTTTATTTACTCTCAGAGTTTTTGCTGGAAATCTGCTGAGAGGAAGCCGCCGAAGAAATATTTTTTTCATATTACGTTTTCGATGTCTGACCGGGGATTCGAACCCTGGCCTTTTGTCTAATAAGCCAACACACTACCTAGTAGACTACGGCGACTACATGTTATACATTCCAAAAAAAGAAAAAAAAAAAACGAAAATAAAAAAATATTTCTTCAACGACTTCCTCTCGGCAGATTTCTGAGAAACACTCTGAGAGTAAATAAATTTACCATGAGAAATTTCTCAAAAATGACTTGTTCGGAGTTCACTTTAAACTGTAGGTCCCGCTTCACTCATCCATTAAATTAACACAACCAGCATTGGTGCTGTGAGAAGCTAGGTCGTAATCATGACTAAAGAGTTGTTATAACCAATTATGTATGCATGTATGTATCTACGTATGTATGTAAATAAAAGCGATACAATAACAATTATTTTAATAAACCGTTTCAAACAATCTTACTTAAAATCTACCTGATAATGAAACAAATTTGTATCAAATTTATTTCAATACGTCAATAAACTGTGCAAATTTAATCCAACAATTTCGTACTACACTACCAGTAGTAGAAGAAGAAATATTTATTGGAACATAATTCCGTTAATATTCGTTTCTAGTTGCATGACATTTAAATGAATTTTTAATTCCTACAAACTATTATGGAAACTATTCTGTGCGCAAATTTGTTGTAATGAAAATATTAATTTTTGAATAATTCCAGAAGTTGCCGAAGATATTAAATGAAATGCAAATCAATTTTGAATTACAAAAAGGGCGATGATGATGGTAGCGAAAGATAATTGGGCTTAGATTATAAGGGGAAAATATTTTTAATTGCCTTGAAAGCCTATGAAAATATTAACAAAACTTTTATTTTATTTACCCCTTCGAATACAAACACATTGATTTTATATTTACACGCAATCAAGTAATCTCCCCCTTTCTTTTGTTGTTATTGTTTTGGTATTTGAAGTTCTATGACATGATGATTTAAACATTTCATCATAAAATATCTACGTACGTTTACAAATAAAAGACAATAAAATTTAATACGTTTTCGTTACAGTTAATAGGAGATGTTTGTCGAATATGTTTTTAAATTTGAATTCAGGAATTCATTAATAATCCCTTGCGAAAGGCAAAAATATACCAGAGAGGCCTTTATATAAATAAACCTAATGAGAGAAAAATGCCAATTCAGTAATAAAATGAAATTAATGCCAGTTTTAATGGGAGAATGCACAAGTACAGGAGTACAGAACAATTACAATAACAATTCAAAAGTCGAAAAAATAAAATAAAAGAAGAGAAAAGAATTTCTATACCAACCAGCTGAAAATGCCAACAATTCGTAGTTAAAGGCATTAAAAAGTCAGATGAGATGTAGTGTAGCTGGTTTAGTAGACCAGTGATTCAAAAATCCTAGGATTTCGATATGAAAACGACCCATTTTACACTGTTAAGAAGTGGTTGAATTTATCGAAATAAAATGTGATCCAGGCAATATTTTCGTGGCACTTAAAGTACCGAATTCTGCCTGTACTGGAATTCAAGGTAATAATCTAGTGATAGTAATGTCGGCGTATCAAGGTACCAAAATATCCAGGTTTCTCCCTTATTTAAGTGCTTCTAGGGTTGACATAAACGATTAGTTTACGCAGTTGTCGATCTAAGCCAGGGATTACCATTTCATAGCACAATTGTGCAGAGCGAATTCACACACATTGCTTATGCTCGTTTATTTGGTCGATCAGACTTCGGCCGAAGTGTGCACATGTTAGAGGATGATGTGACATTTTTTTCAGGTTTACACTCAAAAAATATTTTAAATATTAAATATTTTAAAAACGCTTTTATTAGAATCCAATGCCTTATATATTCTTAAAGCACATTTTAAGACATTTATATGATAAGGAAAGGCAACAGCTTTTTTGTAGACTAAACGCATTTTTTTTTAAATTAAAAGATTTGTAATTAGTAGGTGAGCAAATTTATGAACTAAAAGTAGCTCTTACTAAATATCTAAAAAACATTCCCTAATTTTTGAGTCAAAAATGTATAACTCTATGAATGTTGATAAAATGAAAATCAAAATAGCGTATATTACTAACATTTTTCTTTGACAGTAAATAAATAAATTCTCTCAATTTGTTTTCTCTCTCTTACTCACTAATACACAACCAAAAAATTTTTTGTAACCCCTGATCTAAGCCATGCTGAAGTGATGTCACTGGCGAATACCGAACCGAAGAATTATTTCAAAATCAGAAAAATAAAGTGAAAAGAATTTCTATGCCCACCAGTTAAAAGGACCAACAATTTGCAGTTAAAGGCATTGACAAACCAGAAGAGGAGTATCGTAGTGTAGAGTTGCAGGCCAGCGACTCAAATTAATTCCACAGTCTATGTTGCAAATTGAACTGGAACCTGCAAACATCGTGTTAAAAAAAAATGAAACTCTACTAATATTTAATGTAAGGCAACTAAGGTAGTTAATTGATCCTTAGAGCGCACTTCTCACGATATGTAACGTAACTTCTCACGCTATGTTTTGTGCGTTAGTTTAATCATAAGGGCTGCGGCAAATATAATTTATTCTAATTTTTGTCAGAAAACTGCTGAGAAGAAATCGTCGATGGAAGTATTTTTTCATTTTTCCTTTTGTTCTAGAGGTCTGAGCTAAGGTTCGAACCATAGAATTTTGTCAAATAAGTCAACAGACTATGCTACTAGACAGTGTTATACTGTAAAATCAAAATTAAAACACATCATAAGAGAAACACAGAAACTTCAATGCCTTAACTGACAGGAGTTTCGTTAAACGAAAACTAATTGTAAGTCTAGAACCGGTAAAGATAGCAAACCCAAAAACCAGACAGCTCACAGTGATAGTAATTTCGTCGGTAATCATACTACAAATTATACAGAAGACATGATACAGAAAACTGTACTCTCACAGACTTTTAATAATTTGTGAATTTTAATGAATAACATGGAACACTACGAAAAAAGTTTGAAAACCACAAATTGCAAACAATATTGAACTGAGGCATATGTTTTATATACGTTGTCTTATCAAATGAACTTTAAGTTAAGAATTTTTATAATTTTTGATGGATCTTTATTGTTTACCTGAGAATTTGCACTTTGCACGATTGAACGACTACCAGAAGTCGTCTAATATTTGCAATATGCGCAAATAGTTTGTAGTGCTCTTAGTCCTGATGTTTTCGTATTTGATTGCATTCATATGCGTAACACATTTTTATGTGGAATTCATATTCATAATTAACAGAAATTCATGTTGATGATTATTACCAAACATGTTTAGAAGAATAACCACCAGAACAGGTGTATCAAGTTGAAGGTAGGTCACTTTATGACAAATACAACCATATTACTGCATTAAAGAAATGCTGAGAGTGCTAGCTGCATTATAGTAATTGTTAATTGATTGATTGCACTCTTTGAGAAGTCTGCATTGCATTCTTTTAAAGGCATTCGTTATAATAATAAGTTTAAATAATTTCAAGGGTAAGCTTTAAAATTTCTAGTGACATATTACACTATGATTATCAAAAGCTTTTACTTCCGTTTCGAAAAGAAAGATCTTTAATACGAAGGCTCTGTTCGTAGGTTATATTTTCGCAATTCAGTACTGCTACACACAAAGTTTGCGCTTAGTGGTTATTGCTCCAATTTCTGTGGTTCGAACAGCGAAGTTATTTGATTTATTCGTAATTGCTTTAATACTTAGGGTTGAAAGCAATGTGCAGCTCTTGCGCTCGCCAATTTCTTCTTCTTCCCTGGTTAGGAAGAACTTGGTACTGCGTTCATCTGTGGCGTCACAACGGGCTGTTATGCGTGCTCAAGTGAGGTTTTGATATCAACCACTCCGACCTTACCTAACTTAGGCTTGAAAGCATTCATCACCGGATATATTTTGTGACAAAATTCAACGTGTCTTTCGGTAAAATGTTTATAAAAATAGGTGTGTTCAATCCAACTAGCATTTAGTATAGCAAGTTGCAAAGTTACTACTGCCTTATTGCTGTCTTATTATAAAAATGTTATTGAAAGTGGCATTAAGTGACATGGCAGTTGCATTTGAATAGTATAGGCATACATATACAGACCTGTACCTGTAGATTAGCTTATCCAATCATTTTAATTTCTGTGTAACTACTGATGCCAAGCATTTTCAAGTTAATGTCAAGGTATTGTTTATACGCTCGTAATAGTTGCTTTGGCATGACGTAGGTAGTGTGCTTGAATCAGACATGAAATCAAAGTGCAAATATGCAAATATGTATGTGATATTAGTATCTTAGGTCGACGAATGTGAAAAGCATGTAAGCAGTAGCTTGCATTTGGTATTTATAATGTTTAAACCAAAACAAAACAAAAGAAATTTTAATCTGTTGTATGATGTTCGGCAATCAAACTACATATTTTCAGCATCATTAGAAATCTAATGATTAGTCATTGTCTGCATCTTATGCAATAATATCCAAATACACCAAATCAAACATTCACAAGTTAAAAACGGAAACACCTAAGCAAAGTCGTTAAACTGTAATTTAACTTTAACCATGTAATTAAGTTATTGGTAGTTTTGATCATAAAATGATCGCAGATGTCTGGCAGAAAATCTGAGAGTAAATAAAATGCTTCGTTCGGACTCGACTTCAAACTATGCAGGTCCTGCCACTCGTATATAAAATTAAGACACACAACATGAGTGTTGCGAGAAGCTACGTCATAACCCTGACTCTGCAGTTGTAATTACCAATTATGTCCTTATGGCCTTATGTACGTAAAAAATTTACCAGATATTTCGGTAGAAATTTTATTCAACATATTGTCCAACAATGGACATTTTTTTTTATTCTTTCGGCCAATTTGTGGATTTCACACCAATCAGACTGTTCGTCTTCAAACTTTTTTGATGGTTGCCACGTTCTTCATGTTTCCCATTAAAATCGTTATTATTGAACCATCGAAACCATCTTCTGTATGTTATTTCTGATAAAGCATGATCAGCAAATACTTTGACAAGCATTCGATGCAACTCTCCAGTACTTTTAATCAAATGAGAACCAAATATGCTTCCTACAAATCATCTTTTTCATACAATGATTTGTGCTTGACAGTAAGTGCAAGTAAACCTTACTGCGACCCAAGACGACGACCATAAAAGTATTAAAACGTGCTTGAAACCAAGGAATCTTTTACGGAATTTTATGAACGTTTCATTACGTTACGTTACGTTAAAGTTTACATTACTTTTATCCCAAAATAATAACGCACAGAAGCTGTAAACCAAATATTGGACATAAAGTGAGAGCATGGTAGCACGTAGTCTAGAAAGGAGTTAAATTATCCTTATTTGTACGCATTGTTTCGAAGCAAAAAGAAAATCTATGTTTTGGGAAAAGAACACTTTTTATAATACGATAATACTTACAGTAAATATATGTATGTACAGTGCTGTGAAAAATAATACGAACACGAATCTGAAACTTAGAGATTCGATGAGAAAACCATTGCTGTCTCAAACTGGTGTGGACATCGTCTGAGCGTATGGTCAACAAGATTTTGACGTACCGAATCTGTTATATCACATGACGCAGCCTGAGCTTGACACAATTTGCGAAAAGCTTTTCTCTGATTATTGTTTTTACTATATTCCACAGATCTTCAACCAGATTTCGATCTGAAGATAGTGTGGGTCACCTTATTGGCTGCATATTGTTATTTTCAAACTATAATCCCTTCTCTAAATGGCTTGTATACCACACAGCGACTTGATTTCATAATAAAAAAATGACTTCCAAGTAACATGGTTGCCGTCAACATGCTTTACCTGCTTAAAAGTAGAATTATACAGGGGGTATTGAAATTTTTCATGGCAATTTTATTACTCTCAGAGTTTTTGCTGAAAATCTGCTGATGAGGCAAAGCCGGCCGAAGAATATATTTTTTCATATACGTTTTCGCAGTCTGACCTGGGATTCGAAGCCCTGGGCCCCCCCAAATCCTTTTGCTCTAATAAGCAACACACTTACCTGATGTAGACTACGGCGACTTACATGTTATACATTCCAAAAAAAGAAAAAAAAAAAACGAAAATAAAAAAATATTTCTTCAAGCCGACTTCCTCTCGCGCCAGAATTTCTTGAGAAACACTCTGAGAGTAAATAAATTACCATGAGAAATCTCAAAATTGACCCTTGTTCGAGAGTTCACTTTAAACTGTAGGTCCCGCTTCACTCAATCCATTCTAAATTAAAACAACCAGCATGGTAGCTGTGAGAAGCTAGGTCGGTAATCAATGACTAAAGAGTTGTTGATAACCAAATTATGTAGCATGTATGTATCTACTAGATGTATGTAAATAAAGCGATACAATAACAATTATTTAAAATAAACCGTTTCAAACAATCTTCACTTAAAATCTACTGATAATGAAAAACAATTTGTATCAAATTTATTTCAAACGTCAATAAACTGTGCAAATTATTAATCCAACAATTCGCTACTACACTACCAGTAGTAGAAGAAGAATATTTATTTGGAACATACTTCCGTGTAATATTCGTTTCTGAGTTCATGACATAAATGATTTTAATTCCTACAAACTATTATGGAAACCTATCAAATGCTGTCGCAAATTTGCTTTGTAATGAAAATATTAATTTTTGAATAATTCCAGAAGTTGCCGAAGATATTAAAGAAATGCAAGTCAATTTTGAATTACAAAAAGGCGATGATGGATGGTAGCGAAAGATAATTGGGGAATTAGATTATAAGGGGAAAATATTTTTAATTGGCCTTGAAAAGCTATGAAAAATATTAAAAAAACTTTTATTTTTACCTCGAATACAAACACATTTGTAATTTTATATTTACACCGCAAATCAAGTAATCTCCCCCCTTTCTTTGTGTTTGTTATTGTTTGGTATTTGAAGTTCTATAACATGATGATTTAAAACATTTTCATCATAAAATATCTTACGTACGTTTACAAATAAAAGACATAAAATTTAATACGTTTTCGTTACAGTTAATTAGAGATGTTTTTCGAATTATGTTTTTAATTTGAATTAGGAATTCATATATATCCCTTGCGAAAGGCAAAAATTATACACAAGAGAGGCCTTTATATAAATAGAACCTAATGAGAGAAAAATTGCCAATTCAGTAACTAAAATGAAATTAATGCCAGTTATATGGGAGAATGCACAAGTACAGGAGTACAGAAAATTACATAACAATTAAAAATCGAAAAATGAAATAAAATAAGAGAAAAGAATTTCTGATACCAACCAGCTGAAAATGCCAACAATTCGTAGTTAAAGGCATTGAAAAAGTTCCAGAATGAGATGTAGTGTAGCTGGTTTAGTAGACCAGTGATTCAAAAATCCTAGGATTTCGATATGAAAAACGACCCATTTTACATCTGTTAAGAAGTGGTTTGAATTTATCGAAATAAAATGTGAAATCCAGGCAATATTTTCGTGCACTTAAATACCGAATTCTGCCTGTACTGGAATTCAAGGTAATAATCTAGTGATGGTAATGTCGGCGTATCTAAGGTACAACCAAATATCCAGGTTTCCTCCCTTCATTTAAGCTGCTTCTCTAGGGGTTGAATAAACGATTAGTTTACGCAGTTGTCTGATCTAAGGCCAGGGATTACCCATTCTTAGCAACAATTGGCAGAGCGAATTCACACACATTGCTTATCTCTTTTGTTTATTCGTCGACAGACTTCGGCGAAGTGACATGTTAGAGGATGATGTGACATTTTTTCAGGTTTCACTCAAAAAAATATTTTAAATACTTAATTATTTAAAACGCTTTTATTAAGAATCCCAATGCCTTATATTCTTAAAGCACATTTTAGACATTTAATGATAAGGAAAGGCAACAGCTTTTTTGTAGACTAAACGCATTCTTTTTTATAATTAAAAGATTTGTATTCAGTAGTGAGCAAATTTATGAACTAATAAAGTAGCCTTACTAAAATATCTAAAAAAACATTCTAATTTTTGAGTCAAAAATGTAAACTCTATGGAATGTTGATAAAATGAAAATCAAAATAGCGTATAATTACTAACATGTTTTCTTTGACATGTAAATAAAAAATTCTCTCAATTTGTATTTCTCTCTCTTACTCACTAATAACACACCCAAAAAATTTTTTGCTAACCCCTGGATCTAAGCCATGCTGAAGTGATGTACTGGCGAATATCCGATACCGAAGAATTATTTCAAACAGAAAAATAAAAGTGAAAAGAATTTCTATGGCCCACCAGTTAAAAGGACCAACAATTTGCAGTTAAAGGCATTGACCAAACCAGAAGAGGAGTATCGTAGTGTTAGAGTTGCAGGCCAGCGACTCAAAATTAATTCCACAGTCTATGTTGCAACATTGAACGGACCTGCAAACATCTGTGTTAAAAAAAAATGAAACTCTACTAATATTTTAATGTAAGGCAACTAAGTAGTTTTACATTGATCCTTAGAGCGCCTCTCACGAATATGTAACGTAACTTTCACGCTATTGTTTGTGCGTTAGTTTCAATCATAAGGGCTGCGGCAAATATAAATTTATTTCTAATTTTTCTGCAGAAAACTGCTGAGAAGAAATCGTCGATGGAAAGTATTTTTTCATTTTTCCTTTTGTTCTAGAGGGTCTGACGCTAAGGTTCGAACCATAAGATTTGTCTAAAATAAAGTCAACAGACTATGCTACTAGACAGTGTATAACTGTAAAATTCAAATTAAAAACACATCTAAGGAAAAACACAGGAAACTTCAATGCCTTAATGACAGGAGTTTCGTTAAACGAAAATAATTGTAAAGTCTAGACCGGTAAAGATAGCAAACCCAAAAACCAGACAGCATCACAGTGATAGTAAATTTCGTCGTAATCCATACTACAAATTATAACAGAAGACATGATACAGAAAACTGTACTCTCACAGACTTTTAAATAATTTGTGAATTTTTAATGAATAAGCATGCGAACACTACGAAAATAAGTTTGAAAACCACAAATTGCAAACAATATTGAAGCTGAGGCATATGTTTTATATACCGTTGTCTTATCAAATGAACTTTAATTAAGAATTTTTAATAATTTTTGATGGATCTTTTATTGTTTACCTGAGAATTTGCACTTTGCAGCGATTGAACGTATCTACCAGAAGTCGTCTAATATTTGAATATGCGCCAAATAGTTTGTAGTGCTTAGTCCCTGATGTTTTCGTATTGATTGCATTCATATGCGTAACACTTTTATGGGAATCATATTCATAATTAGACAAAATCTGTTGATGATTATTACCAAACATGTTTAGAAGAATACCACAGAACAGGTTGTATCAAGTTGAAGTAGGTCACTTTATGACAAATAACAGACCATATTCAAAAAAAAAACTTTCGTTCGGAGCCGACTTTGAACTGTGAGTCGTCCCGACTGTCATTTATAAAAGTTAACACAAACAACAAAAGTGGTGTTGTGAGAGCAGCTAGTTTGTAATCTTGTTTGAAGAGTTATAACGACCATTTATGTATGTATGTATGTAATACGGCGGTAATGCCTGTAAACTCTATTCTAATCCAAAGCTGTTCATTACTTATAAGTTCGTAATCAAACTATTTTTCTTAATAAGGATTTCAATCCTTTTGCAATTCTACCGTTTCCTTTTAAAATGCTAGGCAGACACATGATTGCGTCACGCAGTGGTAGTTGTAGAAAAATTAAAAATTTCGGGTACCTGGGATATTGAGGATTACGTTGATACATTGTTGTATTTTCAGAGAGGTGGTCGACATTTTTTACGAGTCTATGAAATAATACGCTTTTGGCGGATGCCAATTCAAACAATTCAAGACGGTTAGGCGATCATATTAGGCCATTAGGCTGCAAACAGATTGGTTCTTCAGTAGCTTTTAGATTTAATTCCCTTTTAGGTCTATTTAACTGCTTTTTATGAAAATTTGAAAAAAAAAATTGCTTCCTTCCGTATTACTCTAATGCACATCCGATAAGCATTATGCTATAGACACAATAAACGCAACGCAGCAAATAGAACAATTTTGCAATTGCAGCCTAAGGTAAGCTGCATGCATATTATTTATAATAAAGGTAGCAATGACAAAACGTAAGCAAAACAAATACAGAATAAACACTTCATTAATTCTTTCTGTGTCTTTGACGTTTTTAAAACCTCTATATTATGTATGTTGTTGTATTCACAGCATTAATCCTTGCAATTCTCTAATACTCTCATTCCTGCAAATAAAAATAGAAATTAGATCAGAAGCAAAGCAGCAGAATTTCTGCTTGTTGTCGTGTTGCCTTTAAAATTATCATTTCCTTAATGGCCCATGTATTCGATTTTTGATTGATTGCAGCATTTGCTGCGTTGCGTTTATTGTGTTTATGTGTATAAGTCTGACGTGACTCTTATTAGTTTAAACCTCTTAGACATTAAAGGGAAATATTCAATTGAGCTAGAATTCTGAAAATTTGACTGTAACCTTGCCGGTATAAAATTAGCGTTTTGTTTGCGAAATTCAAACAGTTTTTAATGGAAAATTAATAAAAAATTTTATTCAAAACATTGGGCATAATTCAGGCAATTTCTGGATTCCAGGCGAATAAAACTGTTTGTCTTTTGAAGCAAACTCAATTACATACATACATAATTGGCCATTACAACCCTTCAGTCAGGATTACGGCCTAGCTTCTCACACCACTATGTTGTGTGTGTTAATTTTATACATTAGTGGCGGGACCTACAGTTTAAAGTCGACTCCGAACAACAGATTTTTGAGAAACTTTTTACTATTTACTCTCAGATTTTTGCCAGAAATCTGCTGAGAGGAAGTCGCCTAAGAAATATTTTTTTCATATTTCGTTTTGATGTCTGACCGGGAATTTGATCCCTGGCCTTTCGTCTAATAACTCAACACACTACCTACTAGACCACGGCGGCTTCGGAGCAACTCAATTACTTACCCATTTTTCAATTTCCTCGTCGAATCGAAATCAAAAGTGCTGCTCAGATTCAAGCCTAATGTTTTGTTTCTATTGTGAGCCGGTATTGCTTGGCGTACAGGTGCATGTTTCAAAATTACCTCGCCGTGTCTTATGGTCCATTCTGCTCGTTTCTAGATCAAAGCGTATTCAAATTGATCATTGTTGTCGACAGCGATCTGTTCTGGTCCCAATAGATCTGATTTTCCAGCCGAAGTTGATGGTTCCTGATTAATCCATGACTTATTCCGTTAAGTGTTCTGAAAATAAATCCATTTTTAATCGCTAGTAACAACTCGACGCAACATTAATTTTCTACTCTTGCTTTGCTGCCACAAAGTTCTAGTTGGTAGTGTGCTGAACTACAAGCGCCAAGGCCGCAGGCACGTTTCTCATTAGAGATATATGGGTGTTTGGGATTGTTTTGTTTTTAGGGCATTCTTTATGACTCAGCACAATAGAAAAAAGAAAGTGAGAATTATTACAAAGTAATTTTCGAGAAAAGAAAAATATTTCAAAAATATTTATCGCGCTCTCCCCCTATTCCCGTTCTCCTATAACTATCTTTCTAGTATTCACAATAAAATATCCCTAAGGAACTATGGAATACCACTGCATTAATATGAAGCAGCTTTCATTGATTCCATTGACCTCTTTATCAAGTTGAAGAAATGATGTGTGCCTCATATCAGAGTGCAGAACTGAACTCTACTCAGATGTGACAAATAGTAAAGAGATAAGGCGAGACGAAACAGAATCAAAAGCAGACATCTACTACTGTATGCGATAAAATTCGAGTGGATATGTCCGCGAGCTGTTGTTAACTCCTTTCCTATAATTTTACCCACAAGTGGCGGTACCTACTGTTTAAAGCCAACTCCGAACGATATATTTTTGAGTAACGTTTCATGGCAATTTTATTTACTCTCAGAGCTTTTAAAGGAAGACTGGTGAGAGGAAGCCATTGAAGTAATATTTGAACTACGGTTCTCACCTTTGTTCTTCCACATTTATTTCAACATTATGTTTCTTAAAAGGCAAATAAAATGAACGTCAAATCGTATCGATTTTTACTTTGCTTGTATTCTTTTGTTTTGCCATTCAGAATTCATGTCAGAATCTCTTCTATTCGAAAACAAAACACTCGATTTGTTGGAAAGAAGAAGAAAAATATCCCTTGAATGACGGATTGCCATGTACACATACATGCAAATGCTTAAGTCATTACAACTGTGTAGGTAAGTTTTAGCTTTAAAATACACAAAGCCTAACGTTCTATGTATGCAGCTTTTGCTCATTATAAAAAAATATGGAAAACAAAAAAAAAAAAAAAAGGGGGAATGGAAGAAAACCACTCTACAGCCACACCACAACAACAATATTTACCAACAGAAACAAAGAGACACTTACTCTCGCCCTCATTTCTTGAATAATAACGAATAATAATTCAAAAGAGTGAAAAATTATGAAAAGTTAAAGAGAAATACAACAAAAAAAAAACAACAAAAAATATATTGAAGGGGGAAATAATGGAAGATTAAAATAAAAGGGAAACAGGCAGGAATATTACTTGTAGTGAGTGATAGGCCATAATTATGAACGTACAACCCTAAACCAGATTCCGTTTACAAGCAAAAGTTTGAAACAATAAAAGTCATTGCAATGCGCAAATATTACGTGAATTGGTTGGCCTAACAATATTTTTAATTAAAAAATATCCTAATTCTAGGTTTACCGATATGAAGTGAGCGTCAGGATACAAATGTTTTCATAGGGAAAATTAATTGTGAACGAGTGTTAGTATGGTAATTTGATGGTTCAGAGCTAACTATTTGGATATGAGAATTGATGAACTTGAAAGAATACCAAAATAGTTTTAAGACGACAAATTTTAAACAGAAATGTTAAACGTCATACAAAAATAATTTCAAAACGCTTGCAAGATGTGGGAGAGATCACGATAGAAAATATAAATTACGATAAAACCTGGAAATCATCATGAATTAATGTGGTCAGTAGTCAAATTCTGCTGTAAAAACACATGGATCCGGCAAGAAGGCCCTGTTGTATGTCTGGCTCCTAAAAACCTGTTAAAACCGTTAATACAGATTCCTAACGACAACAGATGATAACTTTAGACTATGCATTCTTTGAAAAACAACCACAGGATACGGCAAGATAATTTTGCAACATGATATGCCCCTGTATACAGTGTAAAACCGGTTCAGCATACAATTAAACATTACGCTGAGAGCTTCTACTCATCCGCATTCACCAGATTTGGCTTCTTCCGATTTGTTTTCTTCGGATGATGATGATGATGATGATTCAAAAGACGAGCTTACAATCCACAAATTTCCTAAAAGATGAAAAAATTTTTAGCCAGCAATTGTTGTTAAAAAGCTATTTCATACAATATTTTTCAATAGTAAAACCCCACATGGGTTGGAATGAGGCACATGCCAACAAGATAAAGTTTCCGATTGTGGTCAACATTGCTACCTCCAGAACTCTACTTGTCTTGTTGTATTCCAGACTCCTCGTGGATCTTTCTGGACGGCATACTAACATCTGCTAGAAGTAACTTGCAGCGCAGTCCAATCGCCTGATGTCTCCGCCCAACTAGCGGATGCCCTAACTGCCATTACTGCCATCCAGAACGATGGATAGGGCAGAAATGCAAAAAGACCTGCATCATGCGATATTTATTATAGCTACCATGTAGAAAAGCACAACACTTGGATGTGATTTATGGCTACTAAGAGACTTCGCCACCTCGTCTCTGTTTCACTCACAAAGAATAACCACAATCCACAACCAAAACTAATTTAGAAAAGGAAAGGCCGATGCAGTAAAAGATATGAACCTCGGACGAAAAGGGTATCTTTTCTATATTGTTGGTTAGTTACGTCTCTATTCGACCACTGCCACCAATAGTATGAGCTGATCGCTTTCGCCGTTTGCCAAGTTCAAGCACCATAATATTCCCCCGATCATCAACATCACATTGTGATTGACTGAAGGCACGTTTCCTAATATACTATATACCGCCTCCAACCATTAACTTGTCGTGGCCAAGTTTCGATTGCGCATTTGCCATCACAAGAGCAGCTGAAGTATTCTAAGCTCAAATCTCAGATAAGGTGCGTCGATTCCCATCTAATCCCACGACGTTGTGCACATTCAATCAATCGAATAATCTTTACAACTTGAGCTGGATTTCTCTCTCAGTCTGTAAATAAATTAAGAAGCCGGACTACAACCGCCATTAAAGCCTTTGGCGCTGTTCAACGGAAAACAATCAAAATGGATTGTACAATAAATAAAGGCAATACGAAGTATATGTTGGCAATAAGTAGATACACACGGTGTATTCAAACCCAGATCGCGGTCGATAACTATGCTTTCTATGTGAGCAGTAAATTTGAATGCTTTGGTTCCACCGTTTACAGAAAAAATGATGTCAGACATGCTGATCAAGCGTAGGATCACTCTTACCGACAGGCAATTGAGTAACAGAAATCTCTTTCGTACGACAAAACTTATGCACTACAAGTCGGTCATCCTCCTCGTGGTTCTGTATGACGCAGGAGTATTGACCTGGAGGATTAAGTAGCAATATAGCAGCCTTGGGAGTATACGAGAGAAAAGTCATCAAGGACGTTGTGCAGCGCAATAACATCCAATGACTACGATTTTTCTATGTCTTTCAGATGAAAAAATATGTTGTAGTGACACGGGTATTTAAAGCAGTGATTAGGATTAGGAAGGACGCTGTCACCAATTACTGTGAGGAGGGAACCATAAAGCAGAGGCACCTAGAAGGATGTGAAATCCCATAAACAGGTTGTTAATGACCAATTAAGATACACAGACTGAAGATCAGAGTACATATTATGTACTGTTGTGCAGATGGAACAAGAAAGTCTACTAAAAATTAAATGACACACAATGAACGTGGCATACGCCACATCGAGGGAATATCTATGATTTTAACAAGATTTTAGAAAACCGAAAATTGGTAGGGTTGCCAGGATTTATGCAAGTACGAACGAAAATCTAGCAGATATACACACGGCAACATAGATTTACGTACAACTTGTTTCATCTATTTTAACATGATATTTTAGGGTTACTTAACTACGTTTATCCTTTGTTAAATTAAAGTCATTGACTCATGATCATGCTAGTAACAATAGGGTTAATATTAGAGATACTGCAATTATATTTAAGAGCCTATTAACATCCACTATTAATCCGAACACAATGAAAAACGATATTGGGTTAAATTTTATATGTTATTTGTTGTTGTCATACTTATAACGCATTTTAAGTCAACAATTCTATTAAACTTTAATTAACGTTTACCTTAAGGGTGCATTTTTTTATTTCTCTTCTCACTTTCTAACTTGACTTTTACACTTCAATCCCTTTTCTATCAGAAACAAATTGAGAAAAGTGATTCGGATTTATTATTTATTGACTTCATTCATTATACAGAAACAAAAGTCTACATATACGAATATCTACATACATACATACATATGTAAGAATATTCCCATTAAATCACGTATTCTACGTAAAACATTATAGGTTATGTTTGAATGTGCGTGTTATATACTTCTAGGGTTGTAATATTCACCTAAAAGAGAACGTTTAATTTTGACACGTGTTTTCTTAAGAATGTATACAGGATTTCAGTGTTGTTAACATTTAGTTTCTAAATAAATTTTAATTGCACAAAGCAGTTTATCGAAAGGAAGGTAATTGGAAACGTATTTAGGTACGTTTTAAATCAAATATGAAGCTTTTCTTCTCCAAGCCGTACTTTAGGCGTGAGGACACGGTTTAAACTTCAGGTCAGACATCTCCAACAAAGTAAAATATGAAAAAAATATTTTTTCGGCGACTTCCTCTCACCAGATCTCCGGTAAAAACTCTAAGTGCCGTTATTACATTTTGCGCTTAACTAAAGGAAGGATTTTAATTGGCAGATAAACTGTTTTTCGTTATTATAGGTGGCCAATAAGATAGAAGTAAGCGTTAAACTTAAGACAGGTTTATCCTACCAGTAACTTTTAAAGTTAAGTTTATACCTGAACTTGCCACATGATTTTCAATATGGCGACTTGTAATATAAACAAAATAAGCAAGTACCACAAAAATGGGAGGCAATCGTTGCCACTGCTTTAAAAAAACAAACTTGTTTAAGTGAACAGTTTTATCGGCATTGATCCGACACTGCCATATTTTTGAAAATGTTAACTCTTATTTATCTGTAAGTTGTAATAACGAAAATAAGTTAAAGGTAACTTTACGGTTCCCTTTAGCTATGGTTACCTTTAATTAAACCTAACTTTAACGGCAGTAGTGTAATAAAGGCCCTAAAAGTAAATAAAAATGCCATGAAAAGTTTCTCAAAAATCTGTCATTCCGACGACCTTAAACTGTAGGTGCGTACTGTAAGGAGCTTGGTCGTTAGTCTGATTGAAAGGTTGTAATGAACAATTATGTACATATGTATGTATGTGGGATGTCTTGCATTGGCCTGAAGTCTATTGCTATGTTCTATGCATCTGTTGACCGCGATCTGAATTAATGAAATTAATTTTCCATAGCGTAGTTCCAGTCTTAAGTGCAAGTTTTTAAACAACCTGTCCTATGTATTGCACCTCAGTTCTACCCAATGTTCACGGGTAATTGTAGAGATTATTTGAGAAATTATTCCTTTACCAATGCAGTTACTATAACGATAGTTCTTCTTACACTTTCACAGCTGCATCCATAATTGCATAAATGCTTGCCTTTATATTATGATTGTATTATGCTGTATGCTGTATGCCCCTTTTAATATAAGTTGTCCTGTTACATACAAACATACATAAGTATTTATGATGGAATCCTTTTTGCACCCTTCATGTGGATCAAGATATTTACGAAAAAAAAAAGAAATCGTTGTATTTCATTAAAAATTCAAAGAAAAATTCAATCGATTTTATAGAAAACAGAACAAGAGATTCTTATTGTTGTAGTTGTAGTTGTTTTCCATTTTCGTTTCACCAATAACTTTGAAAAGAGCACAATACCATATAAACTTATTACTTATATACATCTATACATACATATACATACGTTTACAACCCCATTTTAAGTACAAAACATATACAATTTCTTCCAGCAGACAAATATCAGAATATTAAAGGTATTAAAACAATAAGTTGATCAATGATGGATTTTTTTTTAAGCAGTCAACAAAATATATGAAGTCTCTAAATACATACACAAGTGTTAGCGATGACATCTGTCAAGCATAGTATACATCAGATCAGTGAACCAACAACACAATATTTTTCATCCTGTTAAAAATCGCCAGAAATTGGATGAATTTTAGCACACTACCCACTAGAACAGTGGACCACCTAAAAATTTCAAAAAAATCAATTTAAATACACATTGCCGTATGATTGAAGTTTGAGGTTAGGAGCTAGGTTACAGTGGTAACTCTGATACGAAAAGCTAGTTGTGATGCCGCAGTGGTTAGGTTAGCATTTTGAATTTTTATTTTTTGAATTTTTTGAAATTTTGGAATTCCAAAAAAATTTAATTTCTTAAATCGGGTAAGTAGTCGGAAATATTGTGAATATATCCCCGCTTGCTTGGTGTATGTGTCAATTGTTTGATACAGTGTATACTATAATACTGTATACAAGTATGTTGATTTTAAAATACACTCCTTTCAACAGCTGAATACTTGGGACAACTTGTTTTGAAAGATTTTTTTTTTATTCTTCCTAATGTAATGACGCGTCACCTTTTTGTTCCTTTTTCTTAATTTTTATAGAACGAAAAACACAGTCAGTTAAGTTAGCAGATATACATTTCAGCACCTCAGCATCAGAAGCGATGTGAGTATAATTGCATACGTTTGTATAGTTTATTTATAAAAACCAACAATAGAATTTAATCCTGAATTATAAACATAAATAAATGGTCAAATTGATAAAATTATCGTCATAAAGTGTGTTAAGTTGAGGTGAAGCCATCATAGGCAATACTTCGTTATCAAATTCTTATAAAGGGGGGACCATTTAAAAGTTTATTCAATCGATCGGACCAATTTTCGTGCAGTTTTTCGAGTATATGGGGTCGTATCTGGGCAATGGCATCACGAATGTTGGTCAATTGTCTTTGGTTTGTCGTCATAAGACTTTTCTTTAACGGCGCCCCATAGAAAACAGGCCAACGGTGCCAAATCGCAGCTTCTTGGCGACTAATTGACATCACCGTTTCGGCTAATTTAACGGCCATCAGACGTGTGTAGTAATAAATCGATTGTGGCATAAGATGTGTGGCAAATTTTAATATCCTGTTGAAACAAACACCGTTCACATCAATACCATTAACAGTGGGTATTAAAAATATCAGTTATTATAGTGAGATAGGTGGCTCCATTGACCGTAGTAGTTGCATTTTCCTTATTTTCAACGAAATATCGGCCAATGATGCCAATGTTGCGCAAGCCACACAAAACAGCCAAATGCGGCAAAAAATTGATACTTCGATTTGTTGGATAGGGTTTGAATCATGGCCTCACGTCTAATTAGCCAACACACTATAACGCTCCTTGTACGTACGCCCGAATAATTGAAATGCCTGTCAGGGTCCAATCGTAGCAATTGAAGGGTTGCTTTTTAGCAGAGTAATCTTCTAAAAGATACTGATCTAGCCAGAAAGACAAGCTCTCTATAATTTTGAAATCTAGACTTGGGAACCTAAAATATCTAGATAGCAATGTGTTTGCTTGAGAAAGCTATTTGTTGTACGAATGTAGGCTGATACTGATCGAGAACATTAACTTTTAAAGTACCTTGTTAGAGTAAAGATTATTACATACATAATTGGCCATTACAGCCCTTTAGTAAGGATTACGGACTAGCTCCTTACACCACGTATGTTATGTGTGTTAATTTTATATGTGAGTGGCGAACCCTACAGTTTAAAGTCTACCTCGAACGATAGATTTTTTGAAAAACTTCTTCATGGTAATTTTTATTACCCTAGGAGTTTTGGCCAGAATCTGCTGAGAAAAAGTCGCCGAGGAAATATTTTTCATATATCAGCCAACACACTATCAACTAGACCACGGCGTCTTTATGAGTTGCATTCAATTATCATGAAAACGAAATGAGAATATTGCCCTATAAAAGTCGTTGAGATTTCTGAGCTTTGTGAGATATGAGCTCGTAGATTGCAAATAAAAAATAAAAATAAATTGTGTTCAGTTTTAATTAAATTCTTTATTATTCACACAATTTTGTGTGCCACTGTTCACAACAACAATTGCTTTATTTGATATTCCTTTTGTTTATTGCCTTTGCGATAAACAATAACAATTACGACACAATTGTTCTGTAGATCTTTGTAACGGAGATCTTCAAACCACGATTGGTTTATTTCACACGCAACGCGTCTTCACACAAGACGGACTCCGACTTTGAATGCGTTGCCTTGCCTTTTATATAGCGACGTAAACAGTCTGATGAATGTTCTCGTAGGCTAAGGTTCTAGTCTTCGCCTTCACGAGAATTCTATGAATATAAACATGTTGTTTACATTCATACATGTTTACTTGCTTGTTGTTAGTATAGGTTTTTACGTTTGTCCCTGCTGTTGTTGTTGTTTGTTGTTTACTTGCTTATTCCTTGTTTTCGTTATACTGATGTTGTTGTTTTATTTTCGTTAATGAAGTAAACAAGTCCGTTGTTTTGTTTTTGTAGCTTTTGTTTAACGTTTTAATGTTAAACGATGCTACACCATTTCCATTTTTATGACAATATTGTTCAACGAGAAAATCCTAATGTTCTCTGATTTAAAATGAGTTTTAACGGGGATTACTTTGTATACGGCCCTTCACCATATGAATTCATTTCTCGTAATGTTGTTGTGTTTGATGATGTTCGTTTTCAGCAACAAAAGTTCCAAAGTGATAATCATGTTCCATTTTATCTAAGACATTAGGCTTCCATAGGCTTCCTTAACATCATGGGCATTTTAGTCTTTTAAAAATTCTAGAATATTTAAATACAAGCAACTTATTTACTTGTAATCACCCCTTTGCGTCTATGTACATATTTTAGAAACCATTCAACTATTTTGAGGACATTACGTATTTGAAATCGATTTTCCTATTTTATTATTATTGCCGTTCACTTACAGTACGTTACTCAGTAGGGAATCAGTTATAAACTCAAAGTATTTTTCTTTTTATTTTTATTGTTTTCATAAACATACCGTCTGTACTGTTCCATAAACAGATTGCAAGGAAAAAGGCAAATAAATAACGTTGTTGTTGTGTAAAATGTTTCCCCCACCCTTCTCTATGTGTATTACAAAAGGTTGAAATGGCACATAACATCACAATATAATCTCAGCAATACGATTTTATTTGTTTTTTTTTCGTTTTTACATGCTACATGCTGTGAAAAAAGTTTTCGTCTTTTTTTATTGCCGAATTTAACGAATAAGACTTCTTCTGTTAACAATTCCACACAAAATGTTGCAAAATTATGCTCTATCGCATACATACATATATTGTGTGTGTTAGCAACAACACTCAAAGGCCAATTAAATTGGCAGAAATTTATTATTTATTTAATACATACATACATAAGCATATGTATGTATGTATGTATGTATCCATTAGAGTATCAAACTTTTGCATGCCTACATATCACGATGATATTTTGAAGTATTGAGGCCCGATCTCTACCATTTCTATACAGAATACTTTCTCCTTGGCCCATATTTCTTTGAGAAATTCGCTGACAACGGCGAACATCTACAGGCCAATGATTACCAATTTTATTTAACCCGAATTCAATGTCATGTTATTTGTGGGGTCTGCGTAAACTTCAAGCGTACTCAAATAAGGCACAAATCACCAGCAGTTTTCAAGGCCAATACAATCCTACTATCGGTCAAAATCAGTGTGGTCCATTGAACATTTTTTGTGCGCTCCACTTGATAAACCGTGGTGTACACTTCAACGATATTACATTCCATTCATAATAACTTCAATAGGAATTTCAAACGAATAAAAAATATCGAAAAATCGATAAGTCAATGAATTTTCTGAAGTCGCCGTAGTTTAGAAGATAGTGTGTTAGCTTATTAGACGTAAGTCCTGGGTTCAAACCCCAGGTCAGACATCAAAATGAAAATATGGAAACAAATATTTTTCCGGCGGCTTCCTCTCAGCAGATTTCTGGCAAAAACTCAGAGAGTAAATGAAATTGCCATGAAAAGTTTCTCAAAAGTTTGTCGTTCGGAGTCGACTTTAAGCTGTAGGTCCACCGTTACCATCAAAATTGATGTCAGCCAACAAGTGCAACTACAGTCCCAATAAGCAATTGAATAGCAAAAACCTCTCTCGTACGATAAAACTAATACTCTAGAAGATTCTCATCGTCCCTCTGCTTCTTTATAGCATAAAACCATTTAAGAGTTTTCAAGAGATCGGGCACATTGTTCGAGTGGAAGAGTATGCTCCGACGAGACGCATATTTGTTGCGGGGTTTTTGCAAATGTCGGCAAAGAGAACGATGTACTCGTTCTTATCATAGGTTTTTAAAAGACTTTAAAGGTCTTTAAGAATTCCTATAACGTAGCAGCGACTAGGAGAGCATCAACAATTAAACTCACGTACCATTTTTATTTTGCAACTGTCGACAAAGAGAACGATCTTTTTTTGCTTTGGCAGGATCAAACTGAGAAAACTGTGTCATAGATTGGTGTGACCAATAAGCAAAGGCGCCCAAAAAGCTGAGGCGCCTGGAAGGATGTGTTAAGGCAGGGCGAAATCAGTTAATGGAGTTAAGGCCACTTAAGGAGGCAAGTAATAGGGCGTAATTTTAGTGAGAATAAATCGTGGTTCACCTTGTTATCATTCCATATGGCGACAAGATGACAATAAGATTACCAATCTGGCTCTCTACCAGAAATCGAGGACCAACAAAAAAGTTTGAAGACGCTGAATTGCAAACACTAGTAAACGAATGAACGTTTTGAAACCAGTGACAGAAATGTTAAATGTTGCAGAACAAACAATTTCAGAACTTTTAAATGCTTTGCGATACGCTTTCCAAATGAAAAAAAATCATGAGTTAATCCGGAATAATCATCAACTTTGGCTGTCAAATCAGATCAATTCGGAGGGAGTGCAATGCTGTGTATCTGGTGGAACGAATAGGGCTTAGTGTACCATGAGCGCCTTAAACCTATTGAAACCCTGAATACAGGTCGCTACTGACAATTTGAGATATGTATTGATTGAAAATCTACCAGAATGAGCCACAAATAACAGTTCTTGATACCTCCATATTCATCAGACTTGGCTACTTATTTGGTTCCTTGTTTTAATTGTCGCTCTGCTACTGGAACACGCACGCATAATTAATTGAGT
>QOCX01000756.1:39196-85653 GCA_005959815.1 Sarcophaga bullata
TAAAAGGCAAATAGTTTTATTGGCGCGGAATCCACAAATGGCTAGGAAAATTGAGAAAATGTGGCTTTACTTTCCCATTAAAAATAAAATTTTTATTTTCTCTTCATACTGTTATATCAACTTAAGCTTGATTGTCATTAAATGGTTAACTATCAAATAATAAGCCGCTTAACGGGTTATAGTCTTTCGTACAGAGCATGTGTTATGATAAATATTTTATCGATAACATAAACTGTAACAGTAAATCCACTAGAGTACCTATAATTTATGAATTAAAAATTTTAACTACCAAAATAAAAAGAACACTACCATGTAATCAATTTTTAGCATTCCGCGTTATTAATCGTTATTTGGTTTGATGGAACATAAAAATTAACATGAAATTGAGCACGAGCGAGAAAAATGACAAAAATTACATATTGATGGGAAAAATGTGTATCCAGCAATGGCCAACAGATTAAATAAAATGTTTTTTATTTTCCCATTGAAAAGTTGTCCTTAATTTTCATGAGAAAAGAAAAACCAAACACTCATTAAAAATCAGCACACCTGGTAGTTTAGGTGGAGTGGAAGCAAGTTTGGTAATTAAAGTTGTGCCCTATGTTGGCTTATTAGACATGATCAAATATCCTGGTCAAACATATTCAACAAAACAAAAAAAAATTAAAAAAAAATTTGTGCAGGCAAATAGTCTTCTGGCAAAAACTCTGAATTATTAAAATTGCCATGAAAAGCTTTTTAAAAATCTATCATTCGATTTTAGACTGTAGTTCCCGCTACTCATGTATAAAATCAACACACTCAACGTAAGTGGTGACTGAAGGGTTGAAGTGACTTGATAGAGTATGTATGTATGTAAACTGTTAAAGTCTACGGAGGTTTGCGAAAGTCTGGAAGGATCAGATCGATAAAGCCCTATCATCGATTGGTGTAAACAACTATCGTAGGGTGCAAGAAGCAGAAACGCTGGAACAATATGTTATGACAGTCGAAATCCATTATGGCATGCAAGCAAGCAAGCAAAAATTACCACAAAATCTTCCAAAAGTCCTCATATTTTAAAATTATATTTTGATTTGGGATTTCATATAAAGGGTGGACCATTTAAAATTTAAAATTTGCTAAACTAATATGCCGGTTAGAAATGGCATAGTATTTAATTCATATGGTGCCGCGGCTGGCGAGAGAAAGCTGCCGAAGAAATTATTTTTTTTCACATTTCGTTTTTGATGTCTGATCGGGGATTCGAACCTTGGCCTTTCATCTAATAAGCCAACACACTACCTACGAAACTTCGGCATAATTCGGCATAACACTTTTCTTAAACAGCGCCCCAAGGAAATAAGCCAACGGTGTCAAATCGCAACTTCTTGGCGATGAACTGACAGTTAATTATGTGGCCATCAAACTTTGATGACGGAATAAATCGTTTGTGGAAAGTTGCACCATCCTGTTAAAATCAGACATCGTTCACATCAATACCATGAAGAGCAGGTACAAAAAAATCGGTTATTAGTGTTTTAGGTATTTCTCATTTTCAAAGAAATATGGGCATTGATGTCTGCGCTTCATAAGCTGTAAAACAGTCACTCGTGCATTGGTTTGTAAGATCACTTGTGGGTTTTCGGAAGTCCAAATACGTCAAATTTACTTATTAAAGTACCCACAAAATAAATATGAGACAACAGACATCCAAAAAGATGTTTTTTTTTTGGCAAAATCGACATCATCGTTTCTCGTTAGCAGAACTAGCGAAGTGAAAACGAAGCGGTTAGTATGCAGTTTTAACTCTTGAAACAATTGAACTTTGTAAGGCACCATACCGAGATCTTTTCGCAAAATACGTCGTAAACTTTGTCGTGAAATGTTCAATTCTGGAGACCGATGACGAGTTGATGTTGAAGAAGTCAAGCTCCAATATTTTTGGTGTACGCACTCTATAAGCATGCTCACATCTTAGCGCATCAACAATGAAATCAGTTTCATGAACTTTAAAAATAAACTTGAGTATACCTGGCACTGTTGGCTTCTCTGCGATTAAGTTTTCTACGACATTTTCGTGCAATTTCAATTAATGCTTTTGTTTTGGAATAGAATTTCCAATAAATCATAACATTGCTCAACTGTAAATCGATTCATTACCTTGAGTTGTGATAATGTATTGAATTTTGTGATAGAATAGAATGATATAAGTATTGCCAGACTGCATATAACTGATGGTTCAAATTTAAACCCATAGATAGTCCACTTGATACTTGCACTGGAATGACTAGTGGAAACTTTGCAACATGTAAGCTTCTGTTTGGCATTAAATTGAAGGTTTAAGAATAACATTTGAAGCAATCAAAATCTATGAATTCGTAATTTGTTTTTAAATAAATATTGTTTGTATTATGTATGTATGTATGTATGTAAGTTTAAATATTATTATGAAAAAGTATAAACTCATACTGTGTGAAGAATGTTCAATATTTGCATTGCAAACTGTCAAAAACAAAGTAAACA
Organism: Sarcophaga bullata; assembly: GCA_005959815.1. Classification (NCBI taxonomy): domain Eukaryota; kingdom Metazoa; phylum Arthropoda; class Insecta; order Diptera; family Sarcophagidae; genus Sarcophaga; species Sarcophaga bullata. The sequence continues at coordinate 41,702 of QOCX01000756.1, forward strand.
AATCGAAGCATATGACAAGTTTCAAAAACAACTCAACATTTACTAGGTGAAAACGAAAGAAAAAGTAAAAACGACTAAAAGAAGTGGGAAAAGGAAAAGTTTCAATTCAATTTACTCGATTTTATTCATAAACATTCCCATTAAAATTGACTGTATTAAGTAGAAATATCGTGCCTAAAGTCAATATTCAAACGGAAATGTGTGTTTTTCTATCCTATTTCTTCCTTTAGGGAGACTCGCAATTCACCCTAACGTTATTCCGTTATTGTGAACGTATTAACTTCCACATTGTCTGTCCGTGGGCAAACAAAAAATTCTTTCGTTCTATTTTAATGTGAAAAAAAATATTCTCTTATGGTATATTTTGTATATCAGTTAACAGAGAATGAATTTTATTTGGACATGCGCAATGAAATTAATTTCTCTTATTGGTTGCATTCAATCTTTAATATCTTCTTGTCTTACGTTAAGTTCATTTTTGTCTTCATCACGTAGAGACATTAATGTGATTATTTTTATATTAACACTCCACATCGGGCTATATTCACTGCAACATTCCTCTAAATCCGGCTATTTTTTTAATGTTAGCGTTGAAGATTTCGTGATTGTCAAATATTTTGGAAATATTTGCGGACTTAACTGTCTCTACTAATAGTCATTGACGCAGGTAGTGTGCTGGCATATTAAACTTAAAGCCACGGTTCAAACCCCAAGCCAGACATCTCGAACAAAACGAATAAAAAAAAATTATTTCTTCGTTGACTTCCTTTCAGCAAATTTCTGGCAAAAAGGCTGAAAGTAAATAAAATTGCCGTTCGGAGTCGACTTTAAACTGTATGTCCCGCCATTCATTTACAAAATTAACACGCCCCGGTCAGACATCAAAAAACGAAATCTGAAAAAAATAATTTCTTCGGCGACTTCCTCTCAGTAGATTACTGACAAAAACTCTGAGAGTAAATAAAATTGCCATGAAAAGTTTCTCAAAAAATCTATCATTCGGAGTCGACTTTAAACTGTAGAACTCCCGCCACTCATGTATAAAATTAACATACACAACATAAGTGGTGTAAGAAGCTAGGCCGTAATGTTGACTGAAGATTTGTAATGGCCAATTATGTATGTACATAACTGGTATTAGAAGCTAGGTCGTAATCCTAATTGAAAGGTTTTAATGACGAATTATGTACGTATTTACGTTCACCTTTAGTCAAATCACAATTAGGGCAATGACATCCAGGGGTATGGAATCAATGACCGTTTTGGAATGTAAAAAAGGCAATCTAAACTTACTTCAGATACATTATATGGATTCCTAGTCATCAAGATCGGAATTGAGAAAACGTACATATATTCTGGTTAAATGAGCTTGGATAACCCAATGCTTTTCAGTGCATCGAAGAGTAACAGCGTCCACACTTTCACGTCATAGAGAAGTTCAGAGAGGATGAGCTATTTGCTGGAGAAAAGTCTCTTATAATCAATTGCCCATTGAAACCGTAATAAGAAATGTTTGCTGGGTTAGCCCCTAGCGCAGAATCAAGGTAAATAAAATAGCTAACAATTTCGAAGAGCATAGTTATTGGCCGTAATCTGGGATTGGATTCGTCTAAAGACCCTACTTATCGGCAACATATACTTCAACCTTAAGCTGTTATGTGAAACAAATCACTACTAATTTAATATATTCGATAGTAATGGTCGAATATCCGTGTGAAGAAAGGCAGGAGAAGGCTTAAAAAACGCAACATTACATGGATGTTGTAATGCAATGGTTTGTGACTCGATGCACGAAAACGAATTAAACAAACTTGTCTTTATTAAGGGAAATATAAACCAAAACAGATTTGGCTTTGTTACCGTCCAAGATGATGTGGCGAAGCACTCGACTGCAATCGTGCAAGAACGGTTACTTTGTAGTGCAGAAAAAAGTTTGCGTCAGCCCCCGAGAATAGGCTTAAATCCAAGAGAACATATTTGAATTCATATAAAAAAGGCATATGAGCCTCGAAAACCTGCTAAGAAGACTTCTTGTTGTAAGAGAAGTTAAATATCGTTACGCAAATAGGGGTACCTAGACTTATGTTATCCACTGTATACAATATTGCTTAATATTTTGTAGGGCACAAAAGTAAATTGATTTCGTTTATAAAAAAGGAGATTTCAAGCTTTAAGTGGGGAACAGAACAGTCGTTGTAATATAAGGTAACGAGTAGCGTTGCCAGCTGTCAAAAGTTGAAAGTGGCAATTCAAATTGTTGTCAACAGAATAAATAGTTGTTGCACTCGATGTAGTAGAAGCTGAAGCGCAAAATTCGAATTTTTTAAAATTTGTTGCGTGACAAATATCAACTGTAAAGAGGGCTTCCATGCCAAATATCAACATGCGTATTAAATACGTCCAACATACAATTTAGTGTTGCTGGAGAGCAATAGTAGCATGTAGTATGATGTGTATTTATTACACAATTTATTAGAAAATTCATTCTTTTCATTATTGAAAAACCTGTTATTTCTTGCTACGCTACGCATTACGTCGTAAGCTTCAGATTCTACTACAACTACTTTATTCTGTTCAAGGCATTAAATTAATTTAAAAAAAAAGTTTAGTTTGAGGGCGTTTTTTCTTTTTTCTTGTTGGTTGTATGACCTATTTTAAACAGAAATCAGTTTGTTTAGAATGAAAAATTTAAAAATTTCGTAATCCAAAAATGTTTTGTTAAACCCGTTACGTTAAATTTATTTCAAAAACCCTTCATAAATCAAAAATAATTTTTATTAATAGGGCAGCTGGATTGTAATGCGTTTTTAATTCTGACAAACATAAACAATCACGCTCTTTTCTTGTGATTAAATTGTAAAATATGCGAATCGATTCGTGTAAAGCAAAATATATTTTCAATGAGGGGAATAATTAACAGAATTTCCCATTAAAAGTTATTAAAACTGGTAGTGAAAACAACTGTAAAGGAAGAGGAAAGCGGCATTAGCAGTTAACGTAACGTATAGATTGTTAGTGGCTTGTATTTGGATTCAATAAATATTTGCGTGAAAATCTATTGAACTGTTACGAAGTAATAAAATCATAAATTTTAATAATTAAATACGACATTTACACGCAATCTGATAATAATTTGTTGTTGTTTTTGTCAATAAAATTTAATGATATTCAATTCAATTTGTTTCAAACAATATTCAGTAGAATGAATACAATTTTGTTACACTTTGCCTTTCAATGTAGCGTACGTTGGTGGTTATTAAATAATTTATAATGCCAATCGATTGGTATTTCGGGTTGTTTATGCGATACAATAACACGGTGCGACAGTGAAAATACACTCGAGTAATTTCATAGTCTAAGTTGTTCACTAGGTTGAGTGGAACTCAAAAATACTTTTTTTTATATTTTTCGAACCCTCTAAACTTGTTTTATTTGACAAAAACTGCTTTTTTGATCTTTTCACACAAAATTATTGATTACCAAAATATTTTTGAACCTATTTTAAAACCCCAAAGTTTTTTAGAAAGGGAAGGGATTAACCTTTAGAACGGTATACATAAACATTTTGTTCAAACTTATATCTTATGAGTTTTGATCGGGTAAACTTGGAAAATATGATTTTTTTTCTCATTTTTTCAAGTTTAGCTATTCGTAATTGCAAAATTTAATTAAAAAATATAAGATCAGTGATGGCATTCTGAAAGTGCATTATCTTGTGAAGAGATTGACATCTCGTTTGATCAAATCGGACAAAAATTACAGCAGTTACTATTTAAATAGTAAAACGGTTGTGTTATATTTTTTATATATGTTATCTTAACAAATGCATTTTCAGTTCAAAAATTTTCAGAATTTTTGATGGATCTAGATTGTTTATCACAAAATGCGTCTATTTCACGTTTGCACGACTACCAGAACTCGGCTAATATTTGTGTTTTTTGCAAATATTATTATTTCCCTTTGCTCAAACATAGGCCAACTTCTGGTGGTTCAAATGTGAAATTGTCACATTTTCCGATAAACAATCAAAATCCCATAAAAATTCTGAAAATTTTTGAACTAAAAGTTCATTTGAAAAATATAACTCGACTGTTAGACTCTTTAAATAATAAGAACGCTAATTTTTATTCCGTTTGATCAAGCGAAATGTCAATCACTTCACAAGATAATGCACTTTCAGAATGTCATTACTTATTTCATATTTTCAATTAAAGTTTGCTACTATGAACGGGCAAAATTGAAAAAATATGAAAAAAATTCGCAATTGTCAAGTTTACCTCATCAAATCTCATAGCATATTAAGTCATCCCTCTCCTTTCCAATAAATTTTAAATTTTAGACATTGGTTCAGAAATGTTTCTGTAATCAATAAATTTCTGCGTAAAGTCCAAAAAAAACAGTTTTTGTCAAATAAGACAAGTTTGGAGGGTTCGAGAAATATAAAAAGAATATTTTTGAATTCTACTCAACTAACTGAACAACTTAGGGTAGATAGTTACTCGGGTGTATTTATTTTTTGTATTTTGTTGCATAGTGTAATTAATTTATTTTTTTTAGGAAACCTCAAACTAATGTTTCAAATGCAAATTAAACAAACGTTCATTTATATGAAAATTTGATCAAATTAATTAGGCTTTAAGGCTTTACAACTTACGAATAATAAATAATATCTGTGAGAATAACGTCCAGCTATAACTCTCGTCGATTTCCTAAACGCATTTTAAAAATTGCGTGCTCAATGCAAAATATGTTGTAACAACAAATCTGCATTTCAGAGAAACGTTTTGCATAAAAATGGTTAACAAGTAGACTCATATATAAAACATGTTGTAACAAAACTGCTATCGTTTACATACAAAGTAAAACTGATACATTAAATTGGAAGTTTGATATTCAATCAAACTGAATTCTCATACAATAAGTAACATTATTGGCTTGTCGACATGTTCCATTATGTGTTTAATGTATTTCGTTTTAGTTCGATGCGTGTAACGTTTGATGCAACTGAAATCTTTATTCACGTTTGTGAAGTCTTAGTATTTAGGAATTGTTATAGTAGGGATTAAATTCGTATCGGACTTTGTTTTTGTCATAAAGTAGTAATAAAAGTTACTTGATTACTTAACTTTCTAATGCCAGCTGACGACTTCTAGTTGAAGCAGATATTTGTATGCCATCTACTGGTCATTATGGTTTCCAGTGTATGGTTTTATATGTCATCAATCACAAAGCGAAATTAGGAGGGATGAGACCAAGTACAAATTCTCCTTGGAGGAAGAGTTCCCACTTAGCCCAGCATTTAGACCCATTGTGATGCCACAATTTAATGCCTCATATGTTAATCAAAAATTTCATAAAAGCCCAGTATAAAATTAACTTTTGCTGCGTTTGTTGTATTATAGAGCTCAATTAAGGATGTCAGAAACTGAAACATCAAAAACTTCCACCTCTTTTTGGCCAAAGAAGGGTACTGTCACATGAAGTAAAAGATACCCACAGTTCTTGAAACCATTTGATTTGATGCCTTCATGTCTTCCGTAAGAATCACTATTGTGTAATGGATGATCAAGTGATTTAAAGGTAGAAATCACTAACTAAGTCCATCAGAGTCTAGCAATATTGCACGTAGCTTTCTGCTTCCAACGACATTGAGCCTTTCTGTAAGACACTTAAATAATATCAAGCAAAATTAAGGCAAGTGGAATAGCCATGGTCCCGTTATATGTCGGTTATTGTAAGATCCGAACCAGGCCTGATAATGAGATCTCCAACGATATCCTCAACGTTCGGAAAGAGCCAAAAGAAATCTTCTGCCGTTATGTAGTAGGAGGTACATTGAAAATACGTTCGCAGTTTAACTGGTCGAATAAATCAAGAGATTTTTGTGGATAACCTTCCACCCAACAAACATTGTGTCGCTTTGAAAATGGCCACGACCTCCGCATGGAGAACTCTGCTGTGGTTAGGCAGCCTACAAAGAACGTTTAATAGGAGAGCAAATCTGCAGCATTCAATGACAAGAACAAACGTTAAAAAAAGCATTCATTAAGGACTTAAACGTAGTCTGACTGAGCGAGTACATCAAGAGTTTTTCAGGGAAAATACCGTACTGCTCCACTTTCAAAATAGCTATGCCCTCTGCCTAGAAAGCATTGCTGTGGTTGGATATCAGAAATCTTAATAAATATACCGCAACCCATCCTGTAACGCACCTTTGAGCCATCGGTGCTATTGGCACCTCCTGATCTTAAGATCAGAAGTTCATATTTGGAATTGTAAAACCAAAGTTCTTTTCGGAAAATTGTTAGGAATGCCCATAGTCTAGGTTGGGAAAGGATATACTACAGCCAACTCAGTCCCTTTTTTTTAATAGAAGATCAGTGGATTGTCAGTTGAGTATAGAAAATAATGCTTTAATTGGAGCCGAACAGAATGCTTGGATAAGCGCTTCGAATCTTTGTAGTGAAGGAATTCGAAATGGTCAATTTTCAAGCGCTTAGTTTAAAATTTTCTTTTCGAATATTCAAATAATGATTTCCACAAATGGAAATGGTCGTAGCGATCATTTCACTTTAGACTTAGTGGTGGTCTACAATCTTCATATTTCACCATTTTACGATCGTTATATTTGTACTACCGAAAGTGCAATTGGCTATGTGGAGGATAAATCTATGTCCACTGGTTCGATCGACCAACACTCGTACGTCTACGAAATGCAAGATCTCACAGTGCTGCTGGCCGAGTGAGTCTGCACCAAAAACTCGGTCCTCCGTATTAGGTAGGTTTGTTGTGCGCTCACTATTAGGGACACCATTTTACTTTCTAAAGGAAGACTCTATCTCTAAGTCAAGCTGTCTGCTATTATGTCATCCCCGAATTATTAGCATTAAGAAAGCTGGTCAACGACATAAAAAACGTAAATATAAGTCGGCGAGTCGCGTGAGCACGTTAGAGTTTGAATGGATGCATGAATTGGTACGTGAAGAAACAAAATTGTCGAATTGAAAACGAAACCAATTCACAAGAGATCAAAGAACGTTCAATGCATTCCGAAAAAGTCACTGTTTGGGTGGTGGACACCAACGTTGGTCAGGTCGTCACTATAGGTTGATGATTACCAACTTCATTTGGTTTGAAATGAATGAGCAGGACAGCCGCAATATGTGTTATTAACAGGCCATACAACTCATGCTCCGTTGAGACGAAATATTTGAAGGTCAGGTCATCTCACGTGAAGATGATGGAAACTAGCCACCGAGATCGCGTAATTTTTTCTTCTGGGTTTTCTTAAGTAGCAGCGGTATGCGAATAAGCTACTAACCATAGCAATACTCAGGCCATCTGCCACAATCAGTCTGATTGAAAGACCTCTTTAAAGGAAAATTTACAGAAATATTGTCATTCCTTAGATATTTTTGAGTAACTTACTTTTGAAACCCATTGACTTAAATTAAATTCACGTGTAGCATGTCTTTAATTTTGTTGACATATGCTAATCAGCTTCAGTCTGTCTGTGAATATCCTTTATTTGTCATTTTTTGATTAACGTTTAATATGTATCACGTGTATGACTATGTAACATAAGTGATCATTACTTCTTAAAAAATACCTGAGAATCAATGAACTCAATGCTGTTGTTGCCATACCTGAAAATCAACACACACCGGGTGTCGTTTGCATTTTTTTTTTACATTTTTAAGACTTTTCCCATGCATACAATCTGTTAACATCATCATACAAATTTATTCACATGCATTCCCAAATGTAAGTAAAAATTGAAAAATTATGCTTAAACTCAGAGCAAGACATACATTTTCGAAATTTTGTGCATGTGATATGGCAACTAAGCAACAATTACAATGTCAATATGAAATCAGTACACTGCCAGAATTTTTTCGGTAGCGTTCATTGTCTGACCTGGTGTTACTTTTTCTCATCGTAACGATTCAAAGTGTCACAGTCAGTCGCATTGCTTTTTTTTATAAAAGGATCCTACCCAGCTGGTTAAATGTTGGATAATACAAGTATCAGTCTGACTACTTGAGAACAGTTAGACACAACGGACAGCAATATTTAGTTGCCACAACACTATGCAATCGAATACTGAATTTATTGCACTTAGAGATTGGAGTTTTTGGAAAAACCTAGAACTCATTGTGCTGATTAACTTTTAATAGCTTGTGAATCCAGCTCTTCTCCCTATCACCTGGAGATTTTCAGCCAATCAGCTGTCTCTGGAATAAAATAGAATGTGACCTGGACGGAAATGAATGGCCATTCCTTCGCAAATTAATGCTTCGTCCCAGAGTAGTAGCTTTTACTTACAATTCTTTTAGCATACCTCACTGAGTTTTTAACGAACTATTCAGATAGATGCGCCTTAATTTCGGTTTTTAATATTTAGTATTGCTCACCTTTCTCACCAGGGAGATGGTTTTTTCTCGGTTAGTGCCATTTTTAAGTTGATCAGAGGGTGGTATATGCGGTTATATATACGACGGGTGTTGTGCTATTTTGTTGGTGATGATCCATGCTCAAATATCCAGCTTTACTTCTTCTTTGTCGAACTTTTATGATAAAAATCTCACAAAAAAAAGTCTAAGGAATATCGTATGAGGCATTAACTGTGTGGCACGTAACACCATTCCGTAAATATGTAACAATGATGCCGCTATTACAAAATCCACACCAAACTATGATTGAACGTTCTTGAATCTTATGTGAATTAATTTCCAAATTCGAAATGGTCCTTAATACTGGAAACAATGTTGGAACAAATTATTCATATAGGGAACTCATGACATTGTTTGTAGTCATTCATGCTGATTTAGTAAAAGAGACTGAATAAATGGCGAACAATTTGACAGCTATAGCTTTAAAAAATGTTCATTATTTACTGTCAAAGTTTGAAATCCTTTTTTGCAAGAACCGTTATAAAAAAAAAACTAAAATCGTGCCAAGTATTTAACTTTTTTTTGCGCATCAAAAGAAACTGTCGGAATAAACAGGATGATTCGCAGATTATCAGTTTATTAGCTAAGACACATTCTTTGATTTGAGTTTAATAAGAGGAAGAGTGCATTTCTTGAACTAAGGGCCATTATTACAACATGCCGTTAAAGTATGGTTTAGTTAAAGGTAACTTTAGCTAAAGTGAATTCTAAAGTCACCTTTTTAACTTATTTTCGTTATAACAACCTAATGATAAAATAAAGTTAACTTTTTAAAAAATATGGCAGTGCTGGACCAAGGTCGATAACACTGCTCAACTAAACACGTTTTTTTTTAAACGCAGTGACAACGACAGGCTTCTTTTTTTGTTGTGCGTGTCCAGTTTATTTATATTTGAAGTTGCCATATTGAAAATATTATATAATATGGCAAGATCAAATATAAGGTTAACTTTAAAAGTTACAGGTGGGATGATCCTTCATTATAACAAAGAAAAATCATTTATCTGCTCATTAAAACCCTCCCTTTAGTTAACGGCAAGTTGTAATAATGGCCCAAAGAATAATTTTCTTTGAGCTAGTGCCAGTTTTGGCATTCGTTAGCTGTCACATATATTTATTCCAGTTAGAATTTAGAATTGAAAGAATAACGCTTTGCAAGGGCAATGGATGGAAGTAAAATCAATGCTAAATTTTCAGAAAAAGTCATCTTCGCCGATGAAGCGCATTTCTGGTGAATCCTAAAATTGTCGAAATTGATGTTGAAAAAATTCTCATGCTATTTATGGGAAACAAATGTAACCACTGCACACAACTGTCTGGGCTGAATTAAGGCCAGGTCGCGTGCCCTATTTTAATTGTATGAAAATCTATTGAATTCGTTGTAGTCCAAAAGATAGTGCGCTGGCTTATTAGTAGCTTCAGGTCAAATTCTAGGACCTACATCTCCAACGAGGCAAAATATGAAAAAATATGTCTTCGACGACTTCCTCTCCGCAGTTTTATGGCAAAAACTGTGAGAGTAAATAAGATTAACATAACACACGGATCACAAGTGGTGTGAGAAACTAAGGCGTAAACCTGATTGAAAGGTTATAATAATCGCGTTATATATGCAAGTGTATATATGTATGTGTTCGCTTAAATTTTTAACAATTAATGTGGGTGGACTCATGAGTTATGTGTTCTTATATGAATTTCTTCTTCTTTAAGCTTTTCTTTTGATAGCGAAGTATTCTTTCGCTGAACAAAAAGGGCTTTTAAAGAATTTTTTAAATTATTTTTTAACACATTTTACAAGTATAAAGTACTTAATATTACTTAATGGCTCTTTTCGAACGTGCAGATTTGAGTACACGATTCGAATGCTTTAAGTTGTCATTCGATCTGTTGTTCAGCTGTCTGGCTTTAGACTAAGTTTTGAAAAGCTAAAATCATTAGAAATTGACATTCAACTCGTAGCATTATCCTAAGCATGTGTGTGTACATGCATTTGTAAATTTCTGAAACGTATTTGCTATTCAAGAGCTCAAGTGAAGGAAACGTGCTTTATTTTGTGGCATTAATAATGGCTAACAGTGTTAAAAGAATCATAATCTCTTTGAAATTCATATTCATCGGCGTTTATTTGTTAAAGTGCGTGCAAAATTATAAATTTATTACACAATACAAGCTTAAATTGTTATTAATTTATAAAGAAATTTTTGTTTTGTTCTTCATAGCGTTGGTCTCATGTAGAAAGGCCCTAACTTACATTTTTTTCGAAATTGATCTTTCTTTCTTTGTGATTCCAATGCATTTAATACAAATACACCAACTCACACCTTCTCCTGTAAAGTTTCAAATATGCGAGTTAGGGCCTTTTTATATGAGACCCACGATATACAGTGTTGTAAAAAGTAGTACAGACACCAATGTGTGTATCATAGTCTTTTGCATTATGATTAGAAAACATATGAGAATATTTCGCAATTCTGTGGTTATTAATAATCAAGCCTGACTGTTCCCAGCCCAGCAACTGGGGTATCTCAGAGTTCGTAACGATTTCCTTCTTGTAAAAGTATTCTTGCAGATTCGGTGCAACACCATAAGTTCAATTTCTAAACTCAAGCTACATATTCCTATCAAAGGATTTGATGGCTTAAGCTATCAGTATCAGTGTTTACTGAGGTTAAATCGAATATAGTATGGGAAGCTGGATTCTACCTACATAGGTCATATGGAATTTACAAATATGAAGAGGCAAATGAACTCGAATGCCGCTGACGGCACTAGAAACTTTCTGTGGAGCATAGATAGATGTGTAGTCGCCGTAGTCTAGTAGATAGTTTGTGGGCTTATTAGACGAAAGGCCAGGGTTGAATCCTCGGTCAGACATCAAAAACGAAATATGAAAAAAATATTTCTTCGGCGGCTTCCTTTCAGCAGATTTCTGGAAAAACTCAGAGAGTAAATAAAATGCCATGAAAAATTTTCTCAAAAAACGTAAGTTTCGGAGTTGACTTTAAACTGTAGGTTCCGCCTCTCATGTATAAAATTAACACACACAACATAAGTGGTATGAGAAGCTAGGCTGTAATCCTGACTGAAGGGTTGTAATGACCAATTCTACCATCATTCAGACAATTGTTGCATTCCATCCTAATAAACAATTCGCCATTCGAAGCAAACCAATTAGTCAGCCTTTGACGTTCCCCTTGGAAATCGAAGTGCTGCACAGCTAATGTGTCTTCCATCGATGTAAATAAATAGTATTCGGAAGGAGCCAATAATTCTCCAAAAATGTATGGTTGCAAGTAGTATTTGGGAGCGTGTGGCAAACTATGGTGGTGAACAGCAAACAAGATGGGTATTTTTAAATATTCAGACATTCTAAAATATCATGGAAATGTAGCCAGACTTAGCAAATGTATTAATTTATTTAAAATTTATTTATTGTTTACATACCTTCCTACAAGTTTAAAAAGCTACATTGCTGCAATTTATCGATTTTTTTACATACAAAATAAGTCTTAAAATTGTTTTAATTGCTTTAATAATGCGCGACTAAATACATTATTCCAGTGAAATAGACAAGCAATATGCAAATAAATGATAAATGATTCTGCTCTTAAGGTACATGTGGGTGGAAATTTATCGACACCCTTTAAGTTTGACCATAATTATACAGTAGCGTGACGTAGGAGTGATTTGTGATTTCCGACACAAACACTCAAGGCATTAAAAGTCAAATACCAGTTTGTTCGAAAGGATAATTACAGGCTTAGAATCATTTTAAAGTATTGAATGCAAGAGAAAATGAAATTACATTCAGTGTGCATTGAATTTTTAATGCCACTTATTTGTCATTTCAATTAATTTTAATTTGTATCTTATCGTTGAGTTATTTGCAGTATGCTTATGACATAATGAGTGCTGTTAACACATTGAATCGTTCTGTCATAAATCTTAATAGAACAAATCGTATGCAAAAGTGCAAGAAATAGAACAGAAAGAGCTTTTGCAATATCCTACAAAAATTTTGTAACCGCAAGTTTCAGAAGATTATTTCTGTTGCATTGTGTATATCGCTTAATTTAACAGGGATTTGGTAATTAATTCTCATTTACTTAGTCTACTTTGTCAAATCGTTTCTGTAAGAGCAATATGCTATGCGCTTTCACCATTTCATGATCACCAAAGTCATCTAACCGACAACATACGTACATAACATACATAATAGGGCATTACAGCCCTTCAGCCAGGATTACAAACTAGTTTCTCTCACGTATTATGTTGTGTGTATTAATTTTATACATGAATGGCGGGACCTCCAGTTTTAACTCGACTTCGAACGAGAGATTTATTTACTCTCAGGGTTTTTGCCAGAAATATGCCGAGAAGCAGTGTTCGACGCTGGAGACGTCTGATGTGGGGTTTGAACCAATGTTCCGATTGATCAAAACGTAGGTCAATTTTTGGATGAATGCGCAAACAAAATTGACGGATATGGGATGATCGATTCATCCTGATATTAGGCTGGCGGAGTCATAAGCCTACACTTCTTTGAAATCGACGTTGGTCAGGGCATCACTGTCAACAGTGAGCAGTATAGATCCACTATTGATAATATTTTTTGGCCTGGCTTTGATGATCCGGACAATACTTAGTCGAAGAAATTTGAAAGATTTGACCGATGACATAAAACTTGAACTGGTTAGACAATTTCTGTTGGGGTTTTCTAAAGTCATAGGGGTAACCCACAAACCTCGATGGTTCCCAAAGTCAATATAGATCCTATTTAACCAGATATAGATCCTTTGTCCAGAGAATACGTGTCGGATATTTTATATATTCTGCATGTAAAGGCATCAATACGCTTTTAAAAATAAATGAAAAATTTCGATGATTTCTTAAGCTGGATTCACCCATGGTTCGTCCGAAAACAATTCACCCACTTCGAACAATCGTTCTGAAAAAACAAGTTAGTTTTACTATTTTATTCAATTTTACTTATAAAATTGAAGTATCTGGCAGCACTGTTCAATTGTTTCGGAACAAAAATTAAAATTAAACCAATCCAAGCTGAAATTGTTCCGAAGTGAATTAACTCTCTTCCTCTCTCTCTCTCACTCAAAAAGAGAAACGTAAACCTCCATATAAAAAAATTGTTTCCGAACAAAAATTTTGTTCCGCAACTTTATTTACTTACGGTATGTTTGTCCAAAATCTGCTGTTTTCTGCCATGGAGTTTGACCCGTGGCCTCACGTCTAATAAGCCAACACACTAGCTACTAGACCACGGCGACTTCAAATACAGAATCTACACAGCACATATTTTGATAACAGCAAATTAGGGTCAATAAAATAACACCCTTGTGAAATAAATTTTCCTTTAAACAACGAACCACATGAAGGCATAACTAAAAGAAGTTAAAATTGACTTTAAAGTTCACTTTAGCTAAAGTCAACTTTAACCAAACTCAACTTTAACGGCAAGATGTAATAAAATAAAAAAAAATTTAAAAAAGGGGTCACAATTTTATTAACCTCTTTCAACGAAAAATTATTATTAAATAAGCAAGGTCATCCCAAATTGTATGCGGACTATATCCAGAAAAAGTGCAAGCGTTTGTAAAGCTATTTATAGCATATGGTTGAAGATCGTTAATTAAGGTGCTTGTCCAACCTTTTTCCCATGCTCTGTGTATAAGTGAGTGAGCATTATGTTTTTGGAAGAATAATCGGATTCTTCAATACCGTTTTAGCAGTAAGTGACCAACATAGCCAAGCCAAATGCATTCGTATAAAGATATTGACGATAAAGGAACTGAAAAAAGCAATACAAGCGTGTATTTAAAATCCATTATTCTGGAAGGATTGATTTGATTTCTGCGTATGAAGAGGAAGTCACAGCAAACGAACATTGTCATCGATTTGACTCAAAACTTGAAGATCCTAGAATGCAGTTCACTTCGACGGGTATAATTGGTGTACGTTACAGGGCTCACTCAGTACAACATTGTGTGCACGATGTACTAAAAACAGTTGATATACTAAAAATAAAAGTGCACTTGTGCAGATCAATTGTAAAAAAACAACGAACTCAAAATGATTCAGAACGAAATGAGAAAACAAAATAATTTATCGTATCTGTTTACAAACGCAAAATTGTAATTGAGAATCTAAACAGCAATTTGGGAAATGATGCTTTAACTGTTACTTACACGAGTGGCAGTTTATTGTATCTTATGAACTGGAAAACGCTTTTATAATGTACGAAAGGGAATTCAAGGCTTACGCTGAAATGTGCTTTCGTTTATAGCCCTGGTCTGCTAATTTACATTCAATGTTTTGCTTTGTGCTTTTTTTTCGTAATAAAATATAAAATCTTAAATAAATAAGTAACATAACTTAAAACAAGAAATAGTAATAGGACTGAATAGGTGTTGCCAATGTATCATAAAATAGCACCCCTAACATTATAATTCCCCGTGTAGTAGCACTGAAACTTGTGCAATCTTGATTTTTGTTTTAAAATGTACTGAAACTATTTCAATATACGCATCCCGCTTTTAAGCATTCCCCGCCTACAAAGGCCCAAAAATTGTGCTCCACACTATAAATTTACTTAAAAAAAATTCGTTTATATGCACCCGCTTTGTGTCAACTTTTTTCCAAAATAGGATATAATCACTGTGAAGAATGCTTGCAGGATACTGCTTATAAGAGAGTCAATAGACTTGTGGCATTCAAGGTAATAGGATTCTATTTATGTCATTGACACTAATGGTTTCGTATTCGATAGAATGCCAGCTGTTCGGAGAGCCTTGATCTTCTACAGTGAAGGAGGAAGTGAAAGAGATCTCACAGGAAGATTAATGTATTGCAGAGGCAAAACGAACTCTGGCACAACGCTGACAATTATTTTGACAATTAAAATTTAATATGGCGTGCAGCTTCAACCTTGAGACGAAAGCAAAATAATTCTTCGTATACGTAGAAAAATACGCTATGATTCAAATCCTCTTGAACTACCCATTGCGAAGTAAGAAATGTCAAAAATTATTAACAAATATTTATAAAAATTGATTTTTTTTATAGATTTATTAGCTATTTTCGGCTGTTATGTGCTGGATTAAATTAAGGACCACAAGGTTGTTAAGGGGAATTTCTTGTAAAGGACCACCTCCTGTTGTTTGATTTTTTTACTTATTATTAGCAAGTTTTTTTAATACTTGCTACCAAAGCCTATACGGAGTAAAAATTCGAATAAAATGTCTATAATATTTTAGATGCTGTATACTGGCACGTTTTCATTCGGAGGGTGTTCTTGTAGGTGAACTCAAGCTATTCAATTCCTTGCACTGATTTATGGTCTTCCCAAATTTTTGCTTTCCGTTAGAAATTTCTGAATTTTTTTCCATTAACTTCATAAGCCGTTCAAATTTGGCTTTGGTAGTTATTTTCAATTTCCTGAGTATTAAATATTTATTATTTATTTCAAGCAGAAAAAAACTTACTTAAGATTTTTCCATTTTTTTTAATCCTTTTTTCTATTATTTTTAAAAAGAAAATGTATTAAATATATAAGTGAACCCTATAGCTGACAGTAACCCAACTGCTAATAAGCAGTTGCCTATATTTAACGTTTTTGTTAACCAAACTCATGCTAAATGGTGAACCGCAATAACATAAAACAGAACTAAAAAATCAATCTCACAACCAAAAATTTAATTTATTTAAATTGAGAATGGCAATACCGATTTCTGAAAGACCACCAGACTACTAAAATGTTGTCAACCGCTATAGGGGCATAAATTAGATTATTTTAGCCAATATAATGCATAGCAAGATTTTAAATAACTTTGTTTAAACTTAATAGTTTCTACGAAAATTTACACTTTTTTGAGGGTTTAGATTAAAATCGGAAGATGTTTAAAATTGAATCCTCCATTTTGAATTTGTAATATTTCACTTCAGATTCGAAATCAGCAACCTCAAATGCTCATGTATACCGATTTTCATCGTTATTTAGTGGCTCCTTATAGTTTTGACTAGAAAATGTGGTAACAAATTTTGTGGAAATAAATGTGAAGATAATGAAGAGTCCAAGATACGTAAAATTTTTTGGAATATTTCGAACATAATTCTTGTCTATACAAGCAAGAGTTAATTAATTAAAGCAATAAACGTATGGACATTTGTATAAAACGAGAAATAAATGTGAAATTGGAAAATGTGTGTAAGGAAAGTTAAAAATAATTAACAAAATTAGTAATAGGCAGACCTTAAAGTAGTATCCTTGGAGTATAAAATAATAAAGTCCTTTAAAGAGGTATTTCCGAGAATGTTTTGGGGATATTTACTTAAGAAAATTTACGCCAAATAAAGCAAATTCACTATGGCAACTTGATTCAGTTCATACCTGTTAAGTAATGATTAGTAATTAATTACTTTTTGTCCTTTTTTTTGAAATGGTGAAATAATGATTAGAATTACGATTATATCTGGTTTGAATAGCTAATAATTGATTATAATTACAAATAATCAAAAATTATTAGGAGTATTGGCGTTAATACAAAATAATCAAAAGTAATTCGAAAAGTAATCGAATGTTTTCAATGATTCTTTTTGATTATTTTCAATAATTTAGAATAATTTACTCGAAACAGTAAAAATTAATATTTAACGAAGTTTGAAGTCACTTCGTTTTACCACGAGTTGACATGAAACACAAATAGCACATGTTATCGATAATCTGTATACTTAACTTGAATTAAGTAGCAAAAAATCTTAATTTTTCTTTTTCTTTTTAAAAAATGTTTAATGTTTTTTAGAAAAAGTCTGGATCCAGAGTACAAATTGTTGCACCATTGAATACAAAAGCGAAAGAATTTTGAAGAATTTTTAAAATATCTTGAAAAACAAATTAAATTACCTATTTTGGAAAAAAATTAAAATATTGAAAATATTCAAAAAGAATTCTTTATTTCGTATTGAACTTTAGCCAGTTGCAGTCGTATGGCAAAGGAAGTCGAATCTATTACAGCCCATAAGTTTCGAAGCATACCGTAAACTTCCAAAACGTCCATTAAAGATAACACCCAGAATGGTTGCCGTTTCAACAAAGTCTATTTGATTACCCCTGATAATTACATCTGGCACAACATGTGCTCTCTTTGTTCTGAAGAGCAATAAACATTTAGATTTGGAGGGATTTATACAAAGTCCATTGACTTTAGCCCAGTTGTTAATTTTCTGCAAATCAAAGTTAGTCGTAGTACTAGTGATAATATAAAAATGAAAGTCATTAGCGTACATATGTACGCCACAATTATCCAAGACATCAGGTAGGTCGTTAAAGTAAACACTGAACAAAAGAAGCCCTAAAATAGATCCCTGAGGAATACCCTTTCCAATGTTTAGCAAATTCGAAATATTTCTGTTCAGATAAACTCATTGGGACCTGTTCATAAGATAGGAATGTATAAGACTACAAGCCGAATCAGAAAAATTAAAGAGGATTTGTAGCTTCTTTAATAATATTTTGTGATCAACTATATCAAAAGCCTTGGTGTGATCCGAAAGAAGTAAAAATATTATGTAATTTTCATTGTTTCAATCTAAGGTCATCAACTACATTCACTAAAGTAGTAGTGCAGCACCTAGCTTTCATAAATCCCGATTGCTTATCAGACAAGAAATTATTACTTACGAAATAATTATGTATTTGACTAGCTATGAGTTTTTCCATTACTTTAGGCAGGAATGGAAGAATGACAATTGGCCTGAATTTGTTGTTGGATTTAGGAATGGGAATGATTTTCGACTGTCCAATCATCAGGGAAGGAGGACATAGTCAAAACTTTATTGAATCAATGGGTAAAATAAGTCAAGAGTCTAGTTGACAAAGGTTTTTATTTTACTGTTTCCAAACGTATAGGTATTGACTACATGAGATAGGCATAAAATTCCGGGTTATGCTGTTCCACTCTCGCCTAATATCTTGTTTCAAAAGTTTTACTGTGCTGATACTAGATCTATAGAGCAAACGGGCATGTTTTTCCCAAACATGCTCAACAATGTTAAGATCAGGAGTCTATGCCGGTGTTTGCAGTAGTTTTGAACAATTATGGATGCTTATCCATGCTGTTTCGCAACGTGTTTCGAATTGTTGTCCTGGTAGAAACAAATGTCTCCAATATATTAAACTTATCGCCACTTTGTTTCATATTCTGTTTTAAAATGCCCAAATATTGGCATGCATCCATTTTACTATCTATATAATGAACATACCCTAATCCTACTCTGAAAACACATGCACCCATCAGTGCCGACACTCCTCCATACTTGAAAATAGCCTGCGTATTGTTAGGTAAAAACTCGGTATTTGGCTTACGCCAAGCGTACTGCTTTCCATGTGTTCCTTGTATGTTAAATTTACTAGAATCCTTAATTTTTTTTTTTCACAAGGTGAATTTGTATTTTAAGTTTAATAGGTGATTTTTTTGATTAGTAATTTCATCTATTACAGTATTTTCAGTATTTTTTATTTCGGCTTTGAGAAAATTGAAAGTGTTTTGAACTTTTTGAGCACTCTTATATTTAACATTCAAATTTTGAAACCATTTCACACATTCAGAAAGGTGCTTTCATTCAGAAAGGTGCTATTTCTCCATTGCTTCGCTCAAAAACTTTCTAATTACTAAATTACATAATCATTGAATAGTGACTGACAAAGAATTGTTACGAAACGTTCATCATTTGCATTGTTAGAGTCTCATAGCAGGTACTTAAATAATGCATTAGACTATCGCTTCGACAATAGCAGCCCTAAGGACTGTGATAATTTGCTTCTAAAAAGGCTATCTTAGTCTTAATAATGTTTTAACAAGTCTTTCAATATCATAGCTGATATAACTTAAAAAAACAGCATCAATGACAATTGAATGCTTAAATCTTAGTTTTATTTGAAACTTCAGATCCTCTACGACATACATAGTGTTGTAAGTGGTTCTTGCAATATAGCAATTAGGTTTTGGAATCATAATAAGCATTCTTCTTTTGTAGTTAAGTATTGAATATGATGCGAGTAGTTTAATTAAAACATTATGTACGAATACAAATAATAAATCAAGTATTCTTTGTCATATTTGACATATGATTCTGCTTTTGTTTTTAAAATTTTGCGATTTCTTCATTTAAGATGAAATTCATCACAGTGTTGGTTAAGGTTTTCTAATCGTAGAAGTCAAAGCAGTTTCTTAAGACAGTTCGCTTTTTTTCCAAATAACTTTGAATGGCCCAGCATTTGAAACTGTTTCCTTCTGCAACCTAAATAACCTATTCCAATAGCAGTTTTTCTATTATAATTTCCGATAAGATTTTCATAACTTCTAGTATTTGCATTGGAGTATCCCTAATTGAGCATTTAAATGGAAAATGTTTGCATGTCACATTACTTTCTATTTAGTTTATTTATTTTATTTATTATAATAATTAACATAACACAACAAGATATAAAACATAAAACAATTAACAAATTAAGAAACTAAATGAGAAGCTAAATTAGAAATATGCTCCCGGCGACCTTTAAGAAAGACATATCTTGCTATGTTGTTATATGTTAAATTGAGTTTCCGGTTGTTATTACTATCGCAGTTTTGAGAAAATTTCACACTCCATACAAAAGCACAGGAATTAAATACGTCTAACCAAGTTGCAGACGAATACCAAAAGGAGTTGAATCTATGACAGCCCATACATTTCGAAGCATGCTATAATTCTGCCAATAACGATACTTATATGGCTAGATCACAATAATCTGTCATTAAAGGCAATACCCAGATTAGTTGCAGACTTGGCAAAGTCAATTTTATTTCCCTTTATACGCAATTCAGGTATGGCAAACGACCTATTGGTTTTCGAGCCTACGAACGACCTATTGGTATTTGCCGAGGCCCAACTGTCGATTTTCTCCAAATCGCGGTTAATTGAGTGTAGTTTTACAAGGGACCTCAAAGTGATTCAGAAAACCCTCTTCTCATCAGAATATTTCAAATTGAGGAACTCTCCGCATTGCCAAGGAAAGATCCGTTCTTTGACCATTCTTAATTAGTGGAATAGAGTGGAAGTCGCCGTAGTCTAGTAGGTAGTGTGTTGGCTTATTAGCCAGGGTTCGAATCCCCGGTCAGACATCAAAAACAAAATATGAAAAACAATATTTCTTCGGCGATTTCCTCTCAGCAGATTTCTGGCAAACACTCTGAGAGCAAAAAAAATTGTCATGAAAAGTTTCTCAAAAATCTGTCGTTCGGATTCGACTTTAAACTGTAGGTCCCGCCACTCATGTATAAAATTAACACGCACAACATAAGTGGTGCCAGAAGCTATGCCGTAATCCTGACTGAAGGGGTTGTAATTTCCAATTATGTATGTTATGTGGTTAATTGAGTGTAAACAAGAATTAAAATTCTCTTTACGAATACTGGTATAAAGCTGCACATCATCATCATACATATGGACACTACAGTCAACCAAAATATCTGGTAAATCATTTATATGCATGCAAAACAACAGAGGCCCCAGTATTGATTTCTGGGGAACACCTCTACTAATACTAAGAGAATCTGAAATATTGCCATTCAGATGAACCTTTTGACATCTGTTCAACAGATAAGAGTAAATTAGATTACAGCCAGAATTAGAAAAATAAAACCGTTTCCGTAGCTTATTCAATAAAACTTTGTGGCCGACTATATCGAAAGCCTTGGTGTGATCAAGAAGAACTAAAAACGCTACACTATTTTCATTTAACTTCAATCTAAGATCCTCAAATACATTTAATAGATCGGTAGTACAACTCCTACCTTTCATGAAACCGACTGACTAATAGTTAAATAATTGTACTCTCCAGGATGAATTATTGATTTGTGAGCTATAATGTTTGACAAAAATGGAAGCATAGCAATTGGCCTGAACTCATTGGTTAGTTTTGGGAATGGGAAGGATTTTAGCTAGTTTCCATTCATCAGGAAAAGTAGATTTAGTCAGCTCTGTATTGAATAAGTGGGTATAATAGGGCAAAAGTCTAGGTGTTAAAACTTTCAAAAACAAAGAATCTAATTCATCAGAACCAATTGCATTCGATTTTAACGCCGAAATACATTCCAAAACTTCGAACTGATCTACACAACAGAAACTAAAGGAGTATTGTGGAGGGACACAATAAAGATCATCATGCAAATTACCGATTGACTTTGGAACTTTAAAATTTACGAATTGGTCATTAAGTTGATTCACTTTTACATCAAAATCAGTTTTAGAACATTTTCCGTCAATTTTCCTATTTCACGAATAGCATTCCGTTTAGATTTATTGCACGCTTCTGGTATTAGGTGCTTCTCACGGATTTTTTTTAACTGAGATACAGCAAAACACAGCTCTGGAGAACCTTTTCTATTGTTAATGCTAGTTTGATTTGTATATTATTCAACAAATTTTTTTACAATTCTTTCGACTGTGGCTAGTTCTAGTTGCAATATTTTCTTGGTAAAACTCTCCGATATTTGTAAACAAAAGCTCACTCTAAAACAGTGTCTTTATTCTAGAACTCCCTGTTGAACCCCAACTAAAAACAATTTTCTTCATCTTCTTTTTCTATTGCTTTCATTCAGGTTTGGGAAAATTCATCAGAGGAATCATCGTCAGTCTTTCACTGAATTTATAAAAACTGCGAAAAATTGTTGTACGCGTATGTAGTTACCTATTCCAGAGCATTTTTCACTGTATATTTTAAATCTTTGGTCTCGCTTACTTAAATTGATTTTTTAAAATTATTTTTTAGTCTTAATTTATGAGCAGATGTCGGCACAAAGTGAGCAGGATAAAAATGTGAGTGTATTTGTGAGAGACATGTTTTTAACCCAGAGGAAAGACAAAGGGTTATATTTTATGGTCCCGTTATTTAACTATTTGATTTATATTTTGCCCTGCTTCTCCAAAATAAGGGAAAGTTAATCTCTTTAAAAATTTTTTCATCTTCAAAGGGCGACATGTTGTTGGCTCCTAGAAATGGGACTTCTATTTTCATATCTCGAATTTAACATAAAATTACTTTCAGCTTTATAATCTTGCATTAACTTTTTAAACAAATGTTCCAGTTCTCAGCCCATTATTGAATGAAGCTCAGTATGGCAACTTCTATAATGTCATTTTAATGAGTATTCACATACTAAGCGCTCAGCTTCATTCAATATATTGAATGCAAAAAAAAAAAATTCTGTTCTCCAGTTTTTACTCAACATTTTAGTTTAATTTTTCTTTGGGTGTATAATTGAAATACAAAGAAAATTAAAAAAAAGCGACGATAACCCGCTTCACCGAATGCTGATAAGCAACAAAATATAAATTTACACTCTTTTTAACGAACATTGTTGATGTTCGTGTCCTATGTGTGTAAAAAGCCGAAGATGTTGAGCCGCCGGTGGCTATTGGTGACGACGTCTTCTTATGCGTAATGAATGTTATGAATTAACTTTGCTTAATTGCTCAATTAATTTGAATGTTATACTGCAAATTATTTATTCATGAATAAATTTAAATAATTATTTAACTATTTATACTGTGCGATAAAAAGCAAAATAAAAAATAAACCCGAGTAACTACATAGTCTAAGTTGTTTAGATAGTCGAGTCGAACCCTCGAAACTTGTTTTATTTGACAAAAAACTGTCTTTTTTGTCTTTTCACACAACATTTTTGATTATCCAAATATGTTTGAACCGATTTTAAAAATCCAATATCTAAACATTTTGTTCAAACTTATATGTTATCAGTTTTGATAGGGAGTTAATCTGAGGACTGCATTCTGATAAGCACAAAACAAGTGATCGGACTCAATAGAATTTACTTTTTCTTTAATAAATTGATATTAGCTTTGATGGTTACAAAAGGAAAGAATTTTTAAGAACAAATTTTAAAAGCCAAAGGCCTAAATCAACTTGAATTACAATATAATGGTAGAAAGTCCGTAAGTTTAAATTAAATTACCGTACAATGTTATAACAAAACGGTGAAAGCTGAATTAATACTATAACGCACTCTGTTGGTGGTTAGGCCTCTACTAGTTGATCAGTTACATCGCCGGGGATGGGATTTTCACATCTCCGGACATATGCATAGGGTAAACTTGGGAAATATAATTTTTTTCTTTCAAGTTTAGCCATTTTTAGCTACAAAAGCAAAAAAAATGCTCATATTATTCCGGTAATAGCTCGAACGTAAACAATCAAGATCTATAAAGAATTTCGAAAACTTTTAATTTAAAATTCATTTGAGAAGATAATATGTATGAAAAGTATGACCCGACAGTTATACTCTCTAATTAATAATAGGTAGTAATTCTTGTCCGATTTCATCAAACGAAGTGTCAATCTCTTCAAAAGAGTATCGTAATAAAGTCGTAATCATAGTTACTTAGTGCAATGATGCAATATCTTGGTAAGTGATTTAAAACAATAGTCAGCTGTTTATTCGTTAACTCCAAAACCTATCACAACAGATAAGGTGGCAGCCTGTGACGGTTTTCTTACTGCCTGCATTATCCTGTAGGATTATTCAATTGTGCTATGTTTCCTCCGTAAGCCAATTTGATGATACGGGATAGATCTTCAGACGTTTAATATTAGCAGTAGTGTAGATATCAGTAATTTTGCAAAAAATAAGACATTTACCAACAATGTCTTATTTAAGAGCTTGTATTAATCTGTCTGTCATGCTTAAGCCACGGTAATGCAAACGTTCATGAAACGTACGTTCATTTTTTAGCATATGAAGAGCAATGTAAATAGTAATTGCTAATAGCTCTCATTGCTTTTCCATTCTAAACATGGACGTTGAAGAAAAGTTTGTCCACTCAAGAAGATGTGAGCGGACACACTTAGGCCACACAAGGCTTATTGTGATTCCACAGTTTCTCATTTTTCCCCTAGTCCAGGAACCAATCGGAGCTTACGATGCAGTAACCCAGACTGCCTATATCAGTTGAGGTGTATGAATTGTTTCCAGCTTTGTTGTAAATTAAGTTTCGAAAACATATCGCTCGTTTCAAAATTTTTCGCTTCATGCTGCATTACAAAATTGATTTTCCATTTACATTCGTATCTTCTCCATAAAACGCAGTCTAAAAACACACTTTAAAACTAAAACCTTTAAAATGTGCCACTTAGATGACTACCTTTAATATTAAAATGACAGTCTAATGACTTCTCTGACGTTTATGATTTCTGCTAAAAGAGTATTTCCGTTTTGACATTTGCACAACAAAAATCAGCGCTGCTGATAGATTTGATGGATATTTTATACCACTTGTGCTATAACATTATGCAACCAAACTCATTTTCATTTCAAAATGTAATGCCAACAAAAACTAATTAGTTCTAGGCGTAAGAAACACAGAAGTGTTATCTTTTTTATTGTTATGTTTGAGTATACTTTCATTACGTGTGTGTACAACTTTGTTTTTGAAATTAAATTTTTTTGTTTTGCTGTACTTAACCTAACATTTTGTACGCTTATATGCTAGTATGACATATCTTGCCATCGATTGTCTAATGACAGAAATCAAAAATTCAAATGCGATTATTTTGAATACAACAACCATATGTACATTAGCATTTCTCCAACAACAACAACTACATTTCTCAGGATTTTTATGTGGGCAGGTCGAAGAAGATGAGACTAACCAAGGGTCTCATGCCTATCGACATACACCATCATACAGCCATCATGTAGGTTTGTTGTATGCTCACCATTAGGAATTCATTCATTCCTATAAGAAATCTGTATCTTGTACAAACTTCCATTAGTTCTACCGCTCCACGCCCAATAGGATAAGTTGTGTCTAATAGACTATAGTATTATGCCCAATATACTGGGATCCTGTGAAAGTTAGGCAATGACACAAAATGTGTTTCGATGCTTTCTCCATATGCTCTGCATTTATCATTTTCCGCCAAGCCAATATGGTTCAGGTGTACGTGTAAGACCGAGTGTCCCGTGAGTATGCTCATTAGCATAATTAGGGTTGGTTTCTGTTTTCTATATAGACGACTACTCTCATCCCACCTCCATGTTTAGAGCCTTCCGTCCTCAACTAGTCCCCACGGGCATCTTTGTTATTTTATATCTTGTAGGTATAAAATTTTGCAAGTCGCCGTAGTCTAGTAGATAGTGTTGGCTTATTAGACGAAAGGCCAGAGTTCGGAAAATTCCCCCCCCCGGTCAAGACAAAAAAAAAAACAAAATATGAAAAAAAATTTTCTTCGGCGACTTCTTCCTCTCAGCAGATTACTGGTAAGAACTCTCAGGGTAAATAAAATTGTCATGAAAAGTTTCTCAAAAAATCTGTCGTTCGGAGTCGACTTTAAACTGTAGGTCCCGCCACTTATGTATATAGAAGCTAGGCCGTAATCTTGACTGAAGGGTTGTAATAGCCAATTATGTATGTATGTATGTGGTGAAACCTACAGTTTAAGCCGTTATCGAATAACAGTTTTGAGAAAGTTTTTGTCAGAAATCTGCTGTGAGAAAATCGCTGAAGAAATATGTTTTCATAATTCGTTTTGTTGCGTTTTGAAGCGAGGCCTTAAGTCTAATAAGCTCGTAGCCTAGCTCCTAGACTACGACGACTTAATTATTAGTTCCAGGGCTCCTTAAATAATTGGAGTACTTTATAACGAACTAAATTAGTCTTAACGCCATGTTCAGTGCTGCATGGATGCTTGTATAATAAGAAAATATTTTAAAATTATTCAATATTCAAATAGAAATCAATAATTGATAAAAGACACCATGGAATATGATGCTTGTTATATATTGACAGTGACACAAACAAAGTTCAATGAAATAAACAACATTTTTACGTAAACAGTGTGTGTTCTTTCGTGAGAGTACATTGCACTTCCAAAACAAAGTTCATTTACGAAATAAAAAATATTCTCAAATAAAAACGAAAATCAAGAAGAGAAAAAAAACATGTTGAAAGGTCTGACAATATAATTCAAAAATGTATTTACCCAGGCAGGCGAACTTTTTTTTTTTTACAAGTCTTCTGTCTGCGTTTGACAGATGTTTTTCATTTTTCATCTCCTTTCTTTTGTGTTGTTGTTGAGAGAAATAAAGAAGCTCCTATCAAATTACAAATTCATGTTTACTTAAGGACATTTTAAGCTGCCTGTATTATTTATATTGTTTTGAATTTTATTAAAATACAAAATATTTACATACGAATCACTTCTCATTACCCCAAATACGGGGGATAACAATTTCAATTTTTACGTTCATTTCTCTTGTATACAGTAGCAGATGCCCCATTCACAAAAGTTCGTGCACGTAATACACACAGAGAGACATTAACAAACACAGAGAGACAGTAACAAGACCTTGACCAATAACCTTAAACAGGCCTAAACGCAAAGTTCATTATCGGTCATAACATAATCGTCTGGCATCTTTTCGTTTCGTTCCATTTCATCTTTTCGAATTGTTGTTGTTGCTAAGCATTGTATTAAATTGTCAAAAAAAAAAATTAAAACAATAAGCACAGTAAAGAAAATAAATTGAAATTATCACGACACGATAAATAACACAATTGGCATCGGAAAGCATGATTTTTTTGGTTTTTAAAAAACATTCGTAAATTTTCGGGAAACGAAATTTTTCGTTTTTCATGGAAAATTCATGGAAAATTTTACCACTTTCAAAGCATTTTCTTCTAAAATTTTAAGAACTTTTACATCAGGTGGTGAGGTTCTAAACTAAAGCTACGATTCCCTGGAGAGAGAGAGACTAATGTTTCGAATTTACAATGCGGCTAGATTTTTAGGTTTTTATAGGAAACCTAACCTCATGCCTAACGGCTTAAATACAAACCATGAAGTATGAAACTTTCTCAGTTTCTTCCAGCCCATTCCTCTAAGACGGGTTATGACTGGTATGTTCTATTCTCCGAAATATTGGGACACCGATGTCGCCTTACCACGTGCTTTCTTAACTTTGTCGTCAATGAAAGGAAAGGCATTGGGTTATACAAGCTTATGGTATGGAATACTATGTGGTAGTGGTTCTATTAGCCAAAATATCGCTTCCTTATTTTCAATCACTTCTTGATGGCTAGGTACCCATAGAGAAGCTAGGCCGTAATTCTGACTAAAGGGTTATAATGGCCAATTATGTATGTCATGTGTCCATACTTGAAGTATACTGCTGTTGTCCTAATTGTAATTTGACATGGTTTAGGTTTAGATTAGAGGACGTGGACTTGCCATTGTGACAAGTACAATACACGCAACTCAAATTGACCCATTGTAGTATGTCCTTAAGGAGAGGGGATAAAAAAGGACTTAGGGAAAAGGAGAGGATATACGAAAAATAGGATAAGAAAACGGAGAAATAACACACAAGAGAGCGCAACTACACCATTGAATCACTAGCACTTCTCAACCAACTAAAGCTATTAATGAATCTATGGACAGCATTAATGTCGGCACTCGACAAAGAGTTCAAACCTGCCGAAGAAGCCCTTGCCCAGCGTCTTGAACCTCAACCTACTAAGGGCTGGACAGTTACAGAGGAGGTGATCGATGGTTTTCAACTTCTTCTCGTCGCATCATACCCTGCAATAGTCCGGCTGGAATCTATTGCAGATCCTTGTCAGCGATTTTATCTCGCAGTGCCCTGTAATACACATAATATCCAACCTCAGTCTGGTCTTATCTAAGCCCAGCAGCAAACCTGTTCTATCGCTGCCTACAGCAGGTCCTAGACACCTAGGAACATAACATCCCGATCCAGTCCCCCAACGCCTCTGCAATTCACCCCTGAGCCATCCAGTGATGAGGCCGTAGAGGTGGCAGATTGGGGAATTGGGACCAACTATCTGTGATGATATATCCCTATATGTTAATTAAAGTCGGTTAAGATAATCAAAATCGATTGTGCTCTGAGTGTAAAAATAAGTTCGGTTAGGTTAACAATCTCGAAATCAAAATCGCAATTTAAAAAAAAGATTGACCGGATTTTTAGGAAAGTTTGGGTGAAAATAATCCTAAGCGAATATTTTGAAGCAAATCAAGTGGTCACCTAATTGAATTAAAGTATTACCCGGCCAATACACGTCTCAGTAACGAAGACGAATCTAATATTTCGTTTCGTGGAACAGGTGAAAACGACAAGTGTTATAGCAGTTTCCAGCCTAATGCTTTGATAGGATCTAAACCGTTTTTGCTTAGTGTGTAATTGCAATTGTGGCCCATTCCGGCCATTTTTTGATCAATACATGGTTTAAATTGATCATTGATCGATAGCGATCCAAATGTTTCTCTAGTTTTTAGGAGTCCACACTATATTGTCCTAATTAAGCTAGGTTTAGGTCATACAGCATTCTATTCCTGCCGATTCAAATGATTTGTCCTGTTTAGGATTCTGGAAATAAATCGCCCGTAACAAATCGATGAAACACCGATTTTCTATCACATTTTTGAAAGTAAAATTTAACAAGCGGTTGTTCGGTTTGCCATTAGTCTCTCATTCAATTCACGTGGCACCCATTTTCCGGAATCTTGGATCTTTTCGATAGCTGGACGTCAATACTGAATGTCGTCTGGTGGGATCAGAAAGATAGGATGTTCCAAGAGTTCCTAAAACCTGTTGAAACTTTTAAAACAGATTGCTTTCGATCAATCAATGATCAATGTGAACTATACATTGATCGAAAAACGACAAGACACGGAATCTGTCACCCCAAGGCCTCATTTTTACAGGATTTCGCTCCTTTCGGGTACTGTTTGTTTTCATTGACGGGTTACGAATTGACTGAGCAGTACTTTAATTTTAAACGAGAAAATCGGAATTTGGCTGACTAATTGGTTGACAAAGATGGAAAAAAACCAATAGCCAGCAATGGGCAATACTTTGAAGACAATGTTTTTTACTGCTCCATTAAAAATTCATGATTTATTTCCACAAAGAAATGCTCATTTCATATCGGTACACCTCATATATTTCGAATTTAATTTTTTTATTAGAAAGACAATGTTTTACTTTTTTACTTCACCTCGTTAAGAGAATGTCAATATCCTATAATTTATTCTGTATTATGCATTGCATTCGGTGTCAATTGTTCATGTTGGAATGTAAACAAATAATCTGTTTTGCCTTTTAAAGATTTGCTCACTCATTTATCCTTTAATTTCTGTCAACATAATGAGTGTCATTATGCTCAAAATGACGTTTAGGCAAGAGAAATCCAAAATTCTCTTAGAATTTAAATTTTTCCATTGTTAAGCGTAAAGGTTTCTCTTATTCAACACGTTGTATACATGTTCTTAGGCATGCGCAGTGGTGAAAGTAATTTTCATTCTCATTTAACTTCATACGTGTTGAAAAAACGACCACTTCTGTTGCCTTTGGCACAATAAATTTAATTTCTGTCCTGAATGTTTTGCCTGAATTAGTTTCATTTTTGTGTGACATTAATATCCTTATATTTTGGACTGTATGTGTGTATATATGTGTGTGCCTGCGTATGTTTATAACACTATCCTGTTTATTTTGTATAGTTTGGGTCAATGTGTTGATTATTATTTGTTTTTGCCCGGACCTTAATTCATTGTTTAAACACTTTTTTTATTATGGTACTTCGGTGTTGTCTACAGACGCCCCTTTTGTGTTTGATAAGATTTGTAACCCTTAGTTGTGTAGTGTGTAGCCACTTGTTTTCCTTTTTTTTTTTTGTTTTTGTGTGCTTTGCTGTCATTTACTTCCAAGCATTATTTAATGTTTAACCCAAGATAATTGATACACTGGCGCTAGGTATGCATACGTCGGACATATTTTTTATATCACTTTATGGGTATGCTTATGGCATCAATGACAATCAATAAGGGATTGTTTTATTTGAAAATAAAATCTAAACTTGCTTTATCATGTACATACATATGTTCCTTTTACTGCACTAGGGAGCATAGGGCCGTAACAAATTGATTCCAATGAGCTCGATCATTAGCGCAATGTTTGACTACAGTCTATGGCTTTCTTTGTGATGTCATCTAATGGGCAGCCCCACTTGTGTCTCCTTATTTCACTCTTAATTGGTTGCTGGTTTGCATCTGACCAGAGTTGGGCATTGGATATTACGGAAGGCCAGTGAACACGGAAGATCCTACGCAGGCATTTATTAACAAATACCTGAAGAGTCTGAGAATCGCGCGGAGCCATAAAATATTAATTTTGGTGTGCCTCGAAATATTAGACGATTTCCAAACAGGGTCAGTTTGGGCAAAAGCATTGCGTGCCTTGTTAATGCGTCTGGCAACATCTGCTGATGAACCACTTTATCAATTTCCTTGCCGTATATTTGGAATTTTCGTTCTGCGTTCGCATTTATCCTGAGTGTTTTGGTTTTGTGAACATTTATCTTCAGTCCAGCTATTTTTGCGGTTTCATTAATTAGATTTAGATTTTGACTGCATGTCCCAGAAGAAACGACTTTGATTTCTGATTATAACGCGATTCTACAGTATGATGTCAAATTTGTTTTTTTTTTTTTTTTTTTGTTTGTGAAATGCAATCGTTTGGTCAGAAATAGCCTCACAGTATCTCATTCGAATCGAACCAATTCGCGTGCACTCTTTCGAGTATATGGGGTCGGATCCTGGCAATGGCATTACGAATGTTGGCCTTCAAATGCTCAATTGTATGGCATAACACTTTACTTTAACCCACAGAGAAAAGTCCAACCATTTTAAATCGCAGTTGCTTGGCGGCTAATTGACATCACCATTTCGACTAATTAAACGGCCATCAAGCGTTTGATGCAATAAATCGCTAGCTGGCATGAGATGTGTGGCTAGTTGCACTAAAACCAAGCATCATTCACATCAATACCATAAAAAGCGGGTATAAAGTAATCGGTTATCATGGAGCTATAGGCGTCACCATTGACCGTAATGGTTACGCCATCCTCATTTTCAAAGAAATATGGACCAATGATGCCTCCTCTCCACAGGCCGCACCAAACAGTCAGAGCATTGGCTTCTGAGCCCCAAATACGGCAATTTTGCTTATTAATATACCCACCCAGATGAAGATGAGCTTCATCCAAAAATATGTGATGAAATCGGGCCGTTTTTCATTGGCCCAAATTTCCCAAAATTGGTCAAGCGTAAATCGATTAGTTACGTCTAATGGCGATAGTATACTGAACTTCTGACCGAATAGAATGGCATAAGTGTTGAAATCATCAGTTAGATGGTTAAAATTTAAACCCTTAAATGACCCACCCGATATAATATAATGTCACAGGTTTTGAATCCAACTATGAGGATGCGTGGTTATCCTTTGTAATTATTCTAAATTTAATCGTTCTCTTCACGTTTTTCTAACCAGATGTCTGACACTAACTCACACTGTGCCAAAGATTTAAATCACTCGTCCATTTTCAGTTCAGTAAGAGATAAGATATAGAGAGGCAGAGACTCGTCTCAAGCCTAGATTAGTTTAAGACAAACTGAACTCTTTATAATTATAATGAGAAGATTTTTTTATCTTTCATCGTACTATCCATAAATAGGCTAAAAATATTGTCGAATATTATGCTATAAACACAATAAACGCAGCAGGCACAACAATTTTGCAATTGCAGCCTATGGTAAACTGCATGCGTATTAATTATAATAAAGACAGCAGCAGCAAAGCATTAGAAAGCGATCAATTAATCATTTAAACTGAACCACTAAAGCGCTTTTACCCGTTATATCATACGTTAAGTTTTTGAAAACTTTATTTTATGCTTGCCATTGTATTGACAGCACTAACCCTTGCATTGTCAGTACAAGTTGTTTACCGTGAGCACTGATTCAGATTCTCATTGCTCTGAGTAAAAATAGAAACTAGCCTGAAACCAAAGTAGCAAAATCTTTGCTTGTGTGCGCGCTGCCTTAAAGATACACCAATGCGTTCTATTTTTGAGAGATTATTGCGTTTGAAGCATTGCGTTTATTGTGTTTATAGCATTAAAGGTATAAAGAACATGGCACAGGATAGAAATGAGTTCAATCTCAATATATTAAGGAGAACGAATAAAA
Organism: Sarcophaga bullata; assembly: GCA_005959815.1. Taxonomy (NCBI): domain Eukaryota; kingdom Metazoa; phylum Arthropoda; class Insecta; order Diptera; family Sarcophagidae; genus Sarcophaga; species Sarcophaga bullata. The sequence continues at coordinate 74,279 of QOCX01000756.1, forward strand.
AGAAAACATACCAGAAACCTATCCATCGATTATACGTTTCAAATCGAAACTCCTGAAACTGACAGATTCTGAAGCTTGTTAAGCAATAGGATTGGATGAAGCGTTATAGGGATATTCAACATGGATTGAAGGCAGTGTAATAACAAATCGCCCGGACATAGTACTCAACGTGTTAGTAAATACATTTCAGTTCCATTTTATAACAAAAATCAATCTATGCTTAGAACACATCGATATATTTGGTGGTAAATCGATATGACAGCGATGCTGCTTTGTGAAGCAATGCATCAAATGCTGTGAAATCATAGACTTCAAGTACAAAAACAAAAGCAGCAAATGAAAATGATGCAATGAAATGATATTTATTGATGCTAAACATTAAGAAGACGACAATAAAAGTGTCACTGCTAACCGCAGGGTATGAGTGCAAATATTTGTATCCAGGGACTAAAGAGGTTAAACTTGATAAACTTCGTGTTTGCCAGTATTGGTTGCATTTAACATCATTACAGTTTATCATTGTGGGCTTTATTTTTCTGGTAAAATTTACCACGACTTTACAGACGTAAGATTAAATATTCTTTTCATATGCCAAAGCTTTAAATTCTTATCTTGTCTTCTGATTTTATAAACACAATGGACGCATTATTTGAAATCAAATTAAAAAAATTTTTCGAGTTTAATTAAATGAAACTTTTCTATCACATGCAATGTTGTACTAATGATTACTAAAATTATTAACATTTTAAATTTTAATCCCCCGTCATATTTATGTACACAACACATTTCATATTGTAATATGAATACCTCATTCACAAATAGGCCACACACTGCAAGGGACCTATATAAACAGAGAAAGTGGCAAGAGAAGATAAAGAAGGACCAAAAAGAAGAAAATAAGGAAAAGGATATTGTTCAATCTGAATACCATATACCGGCTATACTTGTGTTGTGTATTTTTATTTTATTTTCTTGTTGTTATTGTTGTGGCTGTAGTTCATGCTTTTGTCCCTGAGTTCAATGCTCCTCCAGTAAAAGTAGGCTAAACATGTTTTTTCTCCCTCTGTCATCATCTCATTTTCCACAGTGGACAGTTTAAAGTATTTTTAAATTAAAATTGAATTCATACCACAAGGAAAATTTTTACAATTGCCTAGGCCTTTTAAATTATAAAAACCAGCTTAAATTAATTAAAAAAAAAACTTTTTTTTTAAATTTTATTTCAAAATTTTGCTTGACATTAAAATTTGAGCAGAATTTTTCTAAATTTCAAACTAAGTTTGTAACATTTTCATTCTAACTTTTCGAAACCCCACTGTGTGTATTGCTACGTTACGTTATGTACTTCTCTTATGGTATGTTATGACAGATTGTGTCTGTTGCATGCTGCAGTAAAGCGTATAAAAAACTTTAAAGTAGTCATATAAAGAGAGCTTCAACATATTGTAAAACGACAGGAAGGCAAGTTGGCGCGCAATGCAGCAGCTATAGCAACAGCTCATCAAGAATGATGAAATCGAGTACAAACACAAATTGGTATACGTACACTGTATGGCAAAAGGATACGGTCACTGACTGCTTTTCATCAATTTTCAACTGAAAAAGGGCTGAAAATAGAAACTTACAATTTGGACTACGTGATTAATTTGAAATTCCCTAAACAACGGCGTAAAAAGTTTAGATTGACAGCCCTTAACAGTCAGTCAGCAGCCAGTTGATCAAAACGAAACCTCTTTCTTCTAGAGATCTTTTTCTCAAAAACTTCTTTACAAAAGAAGTTCCTTAAAGACATTGAATAGGGAAGTGAGAACAGATTTGAATCAAAATTTGTTTCGTAATTATTATTAGAAAACAACAGCCATTGGATGCTTTGGGTAACGACTGTCAATAATTTAATTAAACTAGAGCAATGAATGGCTATACAAAATAGAAGAACTTCACAAGTTTACTGACTTACTAACTAAATTGGTCAGGGTTGCGACATAGCTTCTCATACCACTCATGTTTTCTGTGCTAATTTTATCCATGAGTGACTGGGCGTACAGTTTAATTTCGACTCCATACTACAAGATTGCCCTAGCCGTACAATATTGTTGGCATGTACATATGTCAGTCCTGGTTTGGGCTGTTTGGAATTTAGTAAAGAAAGGTAGTGAAAGCATTAAATATACATACACATAATTGGCCGTTACAACCCTTCAGTCAGGATTACGGCCTAGCTTCTCACACCACTTATGTTGTGTGTGTTAGTTTAAAGTCGACTCCGAACGACAGATTTTTGAGAAACTTTTCATGGCAATTTTATTTACTCTCAGAGTTTTTGCCAGAAATCTGCTGAGAGGAAGCCGCCGAAGAAATATTTTTTTTCATATTTCGTTTTTGATGTACTGACCGGGGATTCGAACCCTGGCCTTTCGTCTAATAAACCAACACACTACCTACTAGACTACGTTAAATGTTTTAAAGAAAAAAAACTCCATAAATGTTCATGATTGCTGCTGATGTGATCTGCCTACTAACGTTCCCACATACTTAATACTCTTGCACCAAGTCCCGATATGACTCCAAGAGAGAATTTATGAGGAGAAATGTTACTAAACCAACGAAACAAAAATCATTTGAAAAACTTGCATTTGAATGCATAAACAAACGCTGTTGCATTCAATTCCNNNTGGAGTGCTTGACCTTAAGGGGTGCCCTACTAAATATTGGGTATAACAGTTTAATATATTGGGCCTTTAAATTTTAAATTTAATTTGAAACTGAAAGGCCTTCAAGACGAATAGCTTGAAATGACATACAATATGCATGACGTCAGGCACTTCTTGACAGTCTTCCTTGAAGTTTAAAATTGGTTTTGTTTCCACAAATATGAAAATGATTATTTTAAACAAGGAATTTTTTGCTTTCATGATTTGAATCAAGGACTAACATTTCATAGCACAGTTGTGCAGAGATAATTCACACACATTGCTTATGTTCTTTTATTCAATCGTCGATCACACTGCGATGAGTGCACATGTAAGCGGATGTTATAATATTTTCGTTTCAGGTATACACTCAAAAAATATTTTTTGTTAAAAAAAATGCTTTTTATTAAAATTCATTGTCTTATAAGACATTTTGATTATTTAATAGTCAAGTAAATAATTAATTTAAATGATAAAAAGAAGGGAACAGCTTTTTTTGTAAACATAAAGAAATTTTTTTAGAAAAAATAAAAGGCTGGTTTTTAGTACGAGAGGAAATTTTGAACCGAAATTAGAACCCAAAAAATATCTAAAAAAAACATTCTCTAACTATTAAGTCAAAGATGCATAACTTTATGCATTTTGATAAATGAATATGAAAATAGCATATATTACTAACACTTTTCTATGAGTGTAAATACATAAATTGAAGCAACTTATTTTCTCTCTTTTTTTGGTAATCCCTGATTTAGATTGTCTTTTGTTGGTAAATTCTTTCATTCTCTTTACACTCTCCACCGCTTAAGTAGACCCCATTTGTTATTCGAAAAATGTCGAATAGATGGGTAAGCTAATTATACGACCACCACTGTATATACGCAAATGATATGCTTAAGTAATCCAATATAATCCCATACTACAAATATTGCGATATTTAGTAATGAATTGAATATGGAAATACACTTTCATTGAATTCTCTTAAGTCTGAATCAGGGATTACCATGAGGCCATTGTTCAAACCCCAGGTCAAACACCTTCAACAAAATGAAACATGAAAAATATTTCTGTGGCGTCTTTCTCTCAGCAGATTTTTGGCAAAAACTCTGAGCGTAAATAAAATTGCCATGAAAAGTCTCTCAAAAAAAATGTACCGTTTGGAGTCGACTTTGAACTTTAGGTCCCTTCATTCACGTATAGAATTAACACACACAACATAAGTGGTTTAATAAACAAGGTTGTAATGTTGACTGATAGGTTGTCATGACTTATTAGGTATGTAGGTATGTATTATGTTTCTCTTAATTTTAACGAATGAAAAAATGTGTATAAATTGTATCCTTTAACGTCCATTGGGTCATATATGTCCCAAGCAAAAAAGGATAAGCTTCTATTGGGTTTGGTAATTTGATTTCAAAACTAGTCATCCTAAATGGACAAAATGATTCCTTTGACTATCTCATAACCTTATGGTCGTGAAAGGGTTAAATGTTACAAGTTGATGTATTAATGAATACCAGAAAAAGGAGCACAAAAACCAAAATAACTGAATCAACTCAAATTTGAAATTTTGCAATTTTCTATTGTTAAAGTTAATCGCTGCGATATATTTTGTTTACTTCATTTCAACACAGTGTAATAATGTTACTGTGTTGTTATGCAATTATAATAAAATTCAATAAATTATGTTAAATGCTTAAAAAGTTTTCAACAAAGAGGAATGTTACACATGTGTACACCATATTTCCTTATTTCCTTATTTCCTCAATTTTTGCACGCGATGAAAGCAAAGTTCAACAAGAAACTACGTGAAGACTGATTTATAATGAAATTAATCTTAAAATTATTAACATTCGATTACTAAACTAATAATATTATACCATGAATTAGATATTTATCCTCAATGTAGTGTAACAGCGCAAAAATTGGGAATAGAACCCACAACCCTTACTCTAATAGCCTAGCCCACTAGTTAAGAGTAATATTGATTGGAATCACAGATCAGCAATGAGTATTCAAAGAGATGAGTAGATTCGAATCATACTCATAATTTCCGATACTTATACGCATTGATACCAATTTTAATTTCATACTCATACTACTCGTATTCACAGTTTGGAGTACTCATCATACTTATACTTAACACTGTGCATGATTTTTTTGATTCCTATTCTCCATCACTCAACATAAACAAGAATTACAAAATAAGTATGAATCGCGTACGAACACTACAATGCTCACTAGGAAGTTGTGTGTTTGCTCTTTTTGCTGCTCTGTGTTTTTTGCTTGGGTGTGTTTTTTCTTTTGTTGTAAATGCAATACTAAGACGAATCACTCGAATCATCATTTACGAGTATTATAAGTATTTCTCTAAATTTATGAATCTGAATGAGTAGGCGTATGAATCAAACATATTTCGAATGGTATAAGTTCGATTGTACGTTGTGCTCATACTCATTGCAACTTGTATTTACAAATCACTGTAGTAGGGAGTAGGAATGAATTCGAGTAGTTAAATTTCAATACTGTTGACTGACTCATACTCAAAATTTCATGAGTATTTATGAATAGAGAAAAACTGATTCATTGCCGATCTCTGATTGGAATGTACCGATCAATTTTATAATAATTTATTGAATGTGTAGTGGGGTAATCAGAAGTCGTCGTACTCTTGTAGGAAGTGTATTAACTTATTATCCAAGAGCCAGTAGTACAAACTCGAAGGTTACAAAATATGAAGCGATTTTTTGTAAAGGAGTCTTCTGGCAAACACTCTGAGGGTAAATTAAAATTTCCATAAAAGGTTTCTCAAAACCGGAGGCAAGCCACTTATGAATAATTTTAAATCAAACGAACCATATTGGTATCAGAAGCTTGTAAGTAAGCAACGGCGTGAAGCATTGCCCGGACCATATGCGCCTTAGTTTATCCATTTATTATTATTCATAGGATTTTCTCAGCACTTAAACTAAAATATTTTCAATATCAACACTGATATTGCAATGAAGTGTTCCTTTTTTTTAGTTCTTATACATTTAGAAGTAAAAGGCTTCAAACGCAGTCCATTTCCCCTGATCCATCCATGAATTTTATTCAATTCATCGATAAGCCCCACAATACTTGCATCTAGGGATTGTACAGGACTGCTTGAGTACACTTGCACATCGTCTACGCACATATGCTCTCTAAAATGTGGAAGTTTTTATGGTAAATCCTTAATATAATATATGTATGTATACCTATAGGAATATAGGTATATACATATACATATATTCAGAAAAACTATAACGTAGTAATGTTTTATTGCTGGTCTCCATGTAATCACAAAACTATTAAGAAGATTTCTCTACCTTTTTAACATCATATAACACCATACAAATGCAGTTATAAAACATGAGTTGGAAATTAAACTAAGTATGTATTGGTATTAGTTTTTCTAAACCTTTATTTACAACCTTATTTACATACATTTTTCCATACAAAAAAAAACATCATATGCATACCAACTTCATGGTGACTGCGTAGACTGTTTGATGAACACTTATCCTTACAGGGTATTACTTACTGCAGACTTATTTCCCGTTGTTTTTGTTGTTGTTTTAATTCATATGAAAGGCTTCGTAAATTGCAAAGAAACAACACTTTTGCTCATACACAAAACCACTCTATAGCCACAATTACATCTACAAACACAGCCACACACACACACACACACACACAGGCGGGCCCCACCGTGTGGTAGCGGATTAGAATTCTACCNAATTCGAGAATAATAATGAATAGTAAAAAGCGTTAAAAAGAAGAAGAAAATTTTAATAATAAAAAGTAAAATCACACACAGACAACAGAGTGTGAGGTGGAAGAGCTTAAATATAAACAAGAAGTGAAAACCAGCGTAAAGAAAGTCAAATAAAATAAAACCAATTAAGAAAATTATGATCGTTAATTCCATTTACATTGTGGCATACATAGAACATAGAAGTTTTTCTGAATAATTCCAATGGTAATAATGGAAGTAGGAAGGAACACATTTACTGCAATTTTTTGTACATAGAAAGGCGTGTATATCTGTATGTATAAAGGTGACTGTAATTCTATAACAAATACAAATACAAAACAAAAAAAAGTCAGGCATTCTGTCAAAACCGTCAAATTTTTATAAATTATAATTGGCCATTACAACCCTTCAGTCAAGATTACGGCCTAGCTTCTCACATCACTTATGTTGTGTGTGTTAATTTTATACATGAGTGGCGGGACCTACAGTTTAAAGTCCACTCCGAACGACAGATTGTTTGAGAAACTTTTCATGGCATTTTTATTTGCTCTCAGAATTTTTGCCAGAAATCTGCTTTTCATATTTCGTTTTTGATGTCTGACCTGGCCTTTCGCCTCATAAGCCAACACACTACCTACTAGACTACGGCGACTGAAAATTCTTTTGACTAAAAAAAAAAAAAAATACCATGTAACTGCTGATGATACAATTCAGAGCTTGTATGGATTTGATATGCAGCCAATGACGTCTCGTAGTTCATTTAGTTGAGTAGCTGTAAACCAACAGTTGATAACGTTTCCACTGTACTTCCAAAAAAATATGTTCTTATGTATCTAACGATTTCCGCATATGTGCTGTAATGGAAATGTTAATTTTAACGGTATTTCATTTTTCTCGTCTAGAAACTCCTAGTTCAGATCAGAAACCCCTTTTTTATAAGACTGCTGAGAGGAAAGCTGCGACGTTATTATTTATCAAATATTTTTGAACCATTGTCTCGCTTCTAAAAGACAAACACGCTATGACACTCATTGAGACCAGAACTATTTAATTTCTTCAAATATTTGCATTGCTATTTTATGTAGTCAAAAGTTTCGGGCAGCTTTGCTAATGGAATCTGTAAAATGTCTCCATAAGTCCAGATATTTGAAGATTTTTTGGCTTTACAAGAAAGAACTCTAAATAAGTGGCTTGTCACATACGTATGCACATACATAATTGGTCAGCCAGAATTACGACCACTTATGTTGTGTGTGTTAAATTTATACTTGAGTGGCTGGACCTACAGTATAAAGTCGACTCCGAACAACAGATTTTTGAGAAACTTTTCATGACAATTTTATTACTCTCAGAGTTTTTGTCAGAAATCTATTGAGAGAAAGTTGCCGACGAAATATTTTTTCATATTTCGTTGTGTTGGACACGTCTGAACTGTGGTTTGAACCGTGGGTGATTACTGCCATTAAGAGTAGTGCTACAAGTATGATATATTGAACTCGCCTCATAACCTCAGTGTCAACAGTCACAATTTCCCAAGCAATACCTGATATTCACTCGGGTATGTCCTTTTGCAATCATAAGTTTCAATGACAGACTCAACAGCTGAATTCAATAGTACTCCCAACAGTTCTATTAAAGTGCACTCTAAGTCTGCACTGCCCTGTTAAAAGACCGTACAATATTGCTGGATAGTCTAATGGATGACGTAGATCTGGTATTTTTACAGTTTCCCAACAAAAGATTTTCCTCAAACACACTTGTTATGAGAAAGGTCTTTGTCTATCGTTATCTCTTCTTTCGTTGAGCATAACTTTCCAAACATCCGCCTCTACTCCACAGAAGTGTTCAGACCCCATCAGCGACATATATGGTTCCCAGCCTCGCAAACTTGTCAGCTTGCTTATTGAGCTTAGTTTCCGTAACTAGCTGATTCAGCTTTCCCAGACAGTCGCATTTTATCTTTGATTTAATCTTATACGAACTAACTGCTCGGATAGCGGCCTGACTGTTAGATAATATTACGATATCCTGACATTTGTACTTCCTATCTAAGTTGAATTGAGCTCATATACTTCCACTTGTAAGGTACCGCAAGTTCCCCCTTAAGCGCGGAATGCTTCATTCTAGGGCCACAAACTTCTAATGCAGTTCCAAGATCTATTACTGACCCATCTTTATACCATAAAATAGTCCACTTTTTAAAGCTTATACAGCTTTCAGATTACTTCATTCATTTTTGTTACTAAGCATCTCTGCGAAGTATTTCCCAAAATCATAGAGTCTACTGGTTTTATCCAGGGAATAGTGAAGGAGGAAACTGTCAGTCAATCGATTCCTAAGGTCATGAAATCCTAATAAATTTGATGCTAGACTTGCCTTCAACAGAGTTTCTAGTGCATCTGTACGATATGATATCATTGCTCCTGCATTTTGTCCGAAACCATTTGGGCTGTTTTCAAACTTATTCTGTTTACCCAGGCAATTGCTCCATAGGTAACTACAGTTCACCGCGGTATACAATTAGAGCATAATTTCTCGGTTAAGTACCCAGGACTCATCTGAAATTCTTCTGCACACCAATTTGGACATATCTCTCATATGAGAACATCCGTTGTTGTTGTAGACACACAACTAAGGTATGTGTTTACCAGCAACCTTTTTCCAATAGATGTCCAGACCGCCTTTACTCATATACAATATATTTTACCTTCTCTTTTTTTGACCGAGTTTACCTAAGACAGACAATTTTTTGTTTGGAAGACGTTGCAAAGACGTTTCTTTTGAAGCTTAACTTTGGCTATCAAGACTATTACGTCTACATATTGATGAACATTTCAGATATTTTCATCAGAAGTACAACCACAACTAAGGTCCACAAAACACCTGCAGAATCGCCTAGCTTGTACGAACTTTTTTATCTCCTTTCCTGCATATATTTCCACAGATTGTGTGTATACGATTCCTGCTATTCATTTGGATATCATAGGATCTATAACGAGTACATAGTCTATCTATGACCTCATGATAAGTGTTATCAGATGTGCTCTCTATGTTATGACATTAGGTCTGACATATGGTCTGCACTATACATGTGTCCCAGCAATGAGAACAAATGGTAGTTCGAAGAAACCAAGTCTGGCGAAAACGGCGACTCTCAGTCGTTTTTGCTTTGTGTGCAGATGCAAAGTCATATTGTTTTTCGATCAATGCAATGCATGGTTCAAATTGATAAGATGTTGTCGGTAGCTATATAAATTAAGGTTTTAGGAGCTTGTGATTTTTTCCATTTAGGTTTCTAAAAATCCATTCGTTGAAAGTGGTTTTTCGGGCTTCCATTCGTCTGTCATTCAATTCATGTGGCAGCCATTTTATAGATTTTTGGATAATTTTCATTGTTTGTGTAGCATTTAACATTTCTGCCATTTGTTTCTGAATCAAAGTGTCATCTTCATTTAATTTTGTTTGCATTTCCGACAAGCTCTCATTCCTTTTCTTCCAAGGCCGGCATGCAGCCGCGAATGCAGTCTTCGTGAAAACTTATGGGAAAAGATTTTTCCTCCGTAAATGTGTTAAAAAAGTTAGAAGCTCCAGTTAAATGCCAATAAATAGTATAAATTTTGTTTTCACCTCGTTCTTCGCCGTGGGTTTAGGATTGAATTTAAAGGTTTTGTTATGCCAGACACAAAGGCATTTCGCCTACACAAGCTAAGTGGGTATTGAAAGGAAATTGTAAATTGTAAACACAGAAATAAATATTCGAAATGGTCTTAGAAAGAGAATGAACAAGTTTTTTTGCGTGAGTTTAGAGAATGTTTAAATATCTCATCATTAAAATAAACTACATTTGATGCTACAGTTGAGTTGAACTATTAAATACCTGGCCCTTGCAAACGCCTCCATGAAGATAGATAAGGACAAAAGAAAAAAATTCTTATTTTTGCTAATAATTTGTGTATAGCGTTGGCATTAAAAAGTAATGTGGGATTTGTGAGTAAAAAGTTAATTCTGCAATAACATTTCAAATATATTTTTAACAAATGACAACTAACCTTCATATGCTATACGAGTAGGTATTCAGATTCAGATAAACAAAAAAAAAATTACTAAAGAAAACGTTGCTAAGCAATAGTCCAAGTCACCATATTGACAGTCAAAATTAAATTCTTTTTAGAAAGATTTAAGATTTCTTTAAGAAAGTAAAGAAAACATATATACATACATACATAATTGGCTATTACTACTCTTCAGTCAGGATTAAGACCTAACTTCTCTTACGACCTATATTACGTGTGTTAATTTTGCACATGCTTAGGCGGTACGACAAATATTTTAAGAAACTTTTTGGAGGTAGTAGCCAAAGAAATATTTTTTTCATATTTCGTTTTGTTGGAAATGTCTGACCAGGCGTTTGGACAGCGGCCTAACGTAAGCGTACACACTACCTACTACACTATATATTGTAGCACTTGGCGATAAATGATGCTTTAAGTGATACCAACAGCTTCTAACTTGTGGTCGAAAGTGGAAATCGATAGAAATTTTAGAAATTTTATTGCTTTAACACATGGAAGAGTTTTATTTCCATTACTCTGTGAAGAAGTGGAGACCAAACAAGGGTATCATGCCTATCGACATCCATCTAAGCCAGGGATTACCATTTCATAGCACAATTGTGCTGAGTGAAATCACACACATTGCTTATGCTCTCTCATTTAGTCGCCGATCAGACCGCGGCGAGTGAACACGTGAGCGGATGCTATGACATTTTTTTTCAGGTTTACACTCAAAAAATATTTTAAGTTGTAATAATATATAAAAATGCTTTTATTAAAGTCCAATAATTTTATATATTTTTAAATGACATTTTAAGACATTTAAATGATAAGGAAAGGGAACAGCTTTTTTGTAGA